>CAUYON010023764.1:0-24904 GCA_963573935.1 Arctocebus calabarensis
GTTTTTTTGTTTGTTTTGTTTTGTTTTGAGACAGAGCCTTAAGCTATCACCCTGGATAGAGTGCTCACTGCAACCTCCAATTCCTGGGCTCAAGCGAGTCTCTTGCCTCTGCCTCCCAAGTAGCTGGGACTACAGGCGCCCACCACAAGCCCAGCCATTTTTTTGGTTGCAGCCACCATTGTTGTTTGGCGGGCCTTGGGGCTGGATTCGAACCCGCCAGCTCAGGTGTACGTGGCTGGCGCCTTAGCCGGTTGAGCCACAGGCGCCGAGCCTGTTATTTGTTTTTTAACAGAGTCTCACTATGTCACCTTGCATAGAGTGCCATGGCGTCACAACTCACAGCAACCTCAAACTCTTGGACTTAAGTGATTCTCTTGCCTCAGCCTCCCAAGTAGCTGGGACCACAGGTGCCTGCCACAATGCCCAGCTATTTTTTGTTGCAGTTGTCATTGTTGTTTAGCTAGCCTGGCCGGGTTTGAACCCCCCAGCCTTGGTGTATGTGGCTAGCACCATAACCACTGTGCTACGGTATTGAATATACATGTTCTTACCTTGCTTCTTTTCATTTCATATGGCCTAGAAACCTGTCATTTCATTTGATCATGGAGAGAACTTTCTCATTCTTTTTCCATTGTGTGGATGTGCCATAATTTATTTAATTGGTCCCCTAGAGATTGACACTTGTGTGGCTTCTAGTAGACAATACTGCAATGAATAATGTTTTGTGTATGTGTGTGTGTATAAACTTTTGGATATGTGTGGTAAGATACATCTCCTGGATAAATTTTTATAAGTGGGAAAAGGAAACTGCATTTTTAACTTTAGCGGATATTGCCAAAGCACCTTCCATGAGATTTGCATCATTCTGTACTTCACCCTACAAGGAATAAGGGTGCTTGTTTTCCCACAGCCAATACCATTCCTAGACTCAAACCAAAAGATTCTGCTTTACAAGACTACTTTGGCCCTTGGGTATAAGAAGTTTGTGAGGTCAAATGCACATGCCCCCTCCTAGACCATGTACTGGGTATGCTGTACCCTGGAATTCCTTGCTCAGATCTTCTCCCACACCCCACCCAGCGTCTGCAAGGTTCTGTCCTTTCTAGGGCCAGAGAGCAGGTTGGCAGACCACATGGGAGTGTGAGGCGCCCCTTGGTCTGGTCTGGGAAGAGAAGGGCAGTGGGCTCTGAGTGGGAGGCTGCACATGGTCATCTTTCAGTGAGGAAGTCTGAGTGAGAAGCATAAGAATTCTAAACTTGAACTTGGACTTTCTCGTCGTCATGCAAGGGTATTTGCCAAGAAGGGAGTCCAGAACACATTTGATTTAACAGGTTGTTAACTTGGTTTATAACCCATTTGCACTTTTACCCTGAGAAACAAACCCAGTGTTAGCAAGGAGCCTGTCAAATCTGAATTGCTGCCCAGTGACTATAATCGAACGATAAGTTATGGTGTACTTTAAAATAACCAAAAATGTAGAAGTGGAGTGTTCCTAACACACAGAAATGCTCAATGCTTGAGACAATGTATTCCCTAATTACCCTGACTTGACTTTTAAAAATTGTCTGTGTCAACACATCACATGTATCAAAAAATATATATTACTATTATGTACTTATAATAAGTAAAAATGTGAATTGTTGCTATTGGTGCAGTGGGAAGTGGCATTTTGGGGGATACTTGTGATTTGCATTACTCTTAACCATGAATGAAGTTGAACATCTTTTCCTTAAGAGCTATTTGTAGTTCTTTCTGTGATTACGGGTTATTTTCTTCTCAATGGCTGGACTACACTCTTTTTTGTTAGGAAGACTAACTCTGTGTATATGTGTTACAGACATTTGTCCTAGTTTGTCATCTGTCCTTTAACTTTGGGAACTCATTTTTCAAAGCTTCTTTATGTACAGTTAACTCTCCTCAGCTCATTTTCTTTTTTAATGGGGGAAGAGAAGACACTTTAAAAAAAAAAACTTTTTTTTGGCTCGGCGCCTGTGGCTCAACAGGCTAAGGTGCCAGCCACGTACACCTGAGCTGGCGAGTTCGAATCCAGCCCCCGGGCCCGCCAAACAACAATGATGGCTGCAACCAAAAAAAAAAAAAAAATGGCCGGGCGTTGTGGCAGGCGCCTGTAGTCCCAGTGACTTGGGAGGCAGAGGCAAGAGACTTGCTTGAGCAATTGGAGGTTGCTGTGAGCTGTGATGCCATAGCACTCTGTCCAGGGTGACAGCTTGAGGCTCTGTCTCAAAAAAAAAAACTTTTGGGGGGATATATTCAATATTCAGAAGAGGACATAAAACAAATGTGGAGAATTTTACAGGAAAACTACGAGTGAACACCCTGGTGACACTGCCAAGCCCCCGATGCCCCCTCCACGTGCTGCCCTCCTCCTCGGGGCCTTTCCCACTCAGTCTCTGAGCCACTAGCCTGACCTCTGTGCTTGTACTTTCCTTGCTTTCTTTATGGCTTTACTCAGGGGTCGGCACACTTTTTCCAAAAAGAGTCAGGGAGTGAATATTTTGGGCATATGGTCTCTATCACAACTACTCAGCTCTGCTGTCGTAGCTCGAAAGTAGCCACAGGCAATACCTAATACAACACTTTCCTTGTGGACACAAATTTGAATTTTGTGTAAATTTCGTGCATCACCACATTCTTCTTTGATTTTTTTTCACTCAACTGTTTAAAAATGTAAAAGCATTGTTAGCCTGTGTCAGATTTGACTGGGGGCCATAGTTTGCAACCCCTGGCCTGCTTCCTATTTATGCATCTGCAAGCACAATAATTTAATTTTGCCCGTATTTGAATTTAACATATGAAGTCATATTCTTTTATGGCGTGCTTTTTTCACTCAACATCGTGTGTATGAGATTTACGCCTGTTTCTGCTTGTAGCAGGAGCTTGTTTATTATTGGGGACCTTTATGGACAGTGGGTTGACATGGCTGTACTGGTGTCCCAGGACCCATGCAGAGCCCTGCAGAGTGTGCACCCCTTACGGGAGCAGCTCCCTGTGAGGACGACATCTTCCCTGCCTAGATAACATCAAACTCTTTTCCAAAGTGGTTATGCTAATTTACCCTGCTATCAGCAGTGCATAAGAATTCCTGTTTCTCCATATTTTTGCCAATATGTGATATTATCAGATTTTTAGATTTTTTTTCAGTCTGTTTAATGGCATCTCACTGAAGTTTTGATTTATATTTCTCTGTGCATATTTTCTGTACAGTTTTTCTGTAAACCTCTTCTAAAAAATAAAGTGTTTATACACACACACATACACACATACATTTTTTTTTTTTAACTAGAGTGTTACTTTGTTGCCCAAGTTAGCATTCCATGGCCTCAGTCTAGCTCACAGCAACCTCAAACACCTGGGTTCAAATGATCCTCCTGCCTCAGCCTCCTGAGTAGCTGGAACTATCTGCCTACCACAACACTCAGCTGATTTTTCTATTTTCTAGTAGAGACAGGGTCTTGCTCTTGTTCAGGCTGGTCTTGCTCTCCTGAGCTCAAGCGATCCTCCTGCCTCAGCCTCCCAGAGTGTTAGGATTACAAGCATGAGCTACCTTACCCAGCCAATAAAGTCTATTTTTGAAAAATAAAAGACAATCATGTTTCTCTCATGACGAGTGACACTGGGCATCTTTTCATATGTTTAATAGACATTCTTTTGTAAAGTACTTGTTAAATCTTTAACTCATTTTTATAAGTGGGCTGTCTGCCTTTTTCTGGTTATTTTATAGGAATTCTTTGTATATTCTGGACACCCGTTGTCAGGTATATGTGTTGCAATAACAACCCATTTCTGGCCTGGCTTTTCGTTTCTTTCTCTTTGTTTTGGTGTTCCTCAGTGAAGAGACCGTTCACGTTGTCCTAGTTTAGCATTTCAGCACTTCACAACCCACTCTTATCAGATCTTGGCCTGAGTACCACCTGTGATCTCTTTCACTGACCTAAACTCTTCTTTTAAATTTTTTTTTAGTTTCTGAGATTTACCTTATTCATGGTAGTTAGTTGTTAGACTGCTAAACAGCTATAAGAAACATACTCAAAAATTTAATCCTCAAACGTGAAGTGTAATTTTACTCTTATTTTATTTTATTTTTTGAGCCTGAGTCTCACTTTACTGCCCTCGGTAGAATGCCGTCGCGTCACCTCTCACAGCAACCTCCAACTCCTGGGCTTAGGTGATTCTCTTGCCTCAGCCTCCCAAGTAGCTGGGACTATAGGTGCCTGCCACACGCCCGGCTATTTTTATGTTGCAGTTCAGCCGGGGCCGGGTTTGAACCCGCCACCCTCGGTATATGGGGCTGGCGCCATACCCACTGAGCCGCAGGCACCGCCCTCTTTACTTATTTATTTATTTATTTTTTAAAGACTTTTACTCTGAAGTTCTGGGGAAGGCATTTCAGGTCATGGGGGGCTCTGAACCTCAAAGACTTGGGCTGCTGATGACTTTGCTATCTATGTCCTGTGGTTTCCATGGCTGCTGCTGTCAAGACCCTGGTCCTGGCTGTACCTGGAAGGACACATGTGTGGGCCAGATCTGGAAGTGGCCCATGTGCCTGCCCTCACCTTGCAGGGAGATGAGCGCAGTGGTCAGCCTGTGTGTGTGTCCTGAGGCTGGCAGTGTTTGCTGGTAGGGGAAGCGACAGAGAAGAGGCATGGATACTTCTGTCTGGCTGACCAGCTGGAAGGACGGCGTTGCCATTTTCTGAGATGGAGAAAACTATGGAGGGAGTAGCTTTGAGGGGAGGGGACTAGCAGTTAGGGTTTGGCTATATTTGGTTTAGATCCTATTAGCAACTGGACATGTTGAGTTGGCAGCTGGATATTGAAGCCTAGATTTAGGGGAATGTTTTAGGCTGGACATTCAAATCTGGGCCTTGTCAGCAGAAGACTGGTATTTAAAGCCATGAGCCAGCTTGCAATCACCTAGGGCAGGAGCATAAATAGAGAATTGGTCTGAGGATGGAGCCTGGGATGCTTTAGAGGTAGAGTTCAGAGACGTGAGGAGCCAGGGGGTGACGGAGTCTGGGAGGGAGCAGTCTGGGGAGGGAGGCAGGTGAAGAGAAGCGAGGTGAAGAAGGGCTTTCAAATGTAGTCCGGTCAAATGTAGTTGGTGGGTCAAAGAAGACGGGGACTGAGAAGTGATTATTATTCAAGGACAATGTCCGGCAACTGTGCTGAATGGTTCCCAGGAGCGGCAGGTAGCACCTTTCTTCCATTCCTGTCTACCTGGAGGTCACGTGCCCACCTGCACTGGTGACAGGTGTGTGTGACAAGTGTGCATGAGCGCATGTGTGTGCATGGGTGGGAACAGAGTTCCCTTCCAACAGCCACCACTTATTCGATCATATCTTCTGGGATCTGCTACTCCTGGGAAGAATCAGCTTTGTATCTCTTTGATTTCCTGGGCTGGTGTTAAAACCCGAAGAAAGACAAAAGGAGAAAATACTTAGGAAGTTCAAGTTCTACAATAACGCACCATGTTAACAGTTACGAATATGACTAATGGCTGTGGGGCTTTAGGGGCCTGGATATCGCCAGGGCTATGTTAAGCATTTCACCTGCATTTAGCTCTGATCTCACTATAGTTCCATGACCTGGATGTTATTATCCCAAATTTCTAGATGAGCAGTTACATGAGGAGAAGTGTCTGAGCCGTTAGGAGTTGTGTTTCTCATATAACTTCTGAAATTTCTCAAACTTTCTATCTGAAATTTCATACTCCTACATTTAATTTTTGTTTCTGCAGAAAGGGCCAAATAAAACACCTATAGCTGCCATCTGCTTGACCAGCTTGGTGACCATGGCCTTTGTCCTGGTGGGTCAGGTGAATGTTCTGGCTCCCATCGTCACCATCAACTTCATGCTGACTTACGTCGCTGTGGACTACTCTTATTTCTCCCTGTCCATGGGTCTCCGCAGCCTCCCCCAGGTGCCTGAGCCAGTGCTCCGGGAAGACCCAGAAGCTCCCCGCTGCTCTAAACGCCTGCTGGTGGGGAGAGCTCCCAGCTATGGTTCTGAGGGCTCTGCCCAAAGTGTCTCAGAGGGCACACTGCTAGAATTCACCAAGGACATGGACCAGCTTCTCCAGCTAACCAGGAAGCTTGAGAATAGCCAGCCCAGGCAAGGAGAGGGTGGCAAGATCCCAGGGAGACAGAAGAGGAAACACAAGAAAGCCACCAAGCAAACCCTGCAAGATAGCTTCCTCCTGGACCTCCAGTCCCCTGATTCCTTCCCTCCTGACAGCTCTGGCAGCTCTCCCACTGCCTCCTGGGAGGGGCAGGAGTCCTCCTGGAATGAGCAGACTTCCAGCAGTGAAGGGACTCAACCTGAGGGGACACATGGAGAACAACGTGTCCCTAAGCTGGGTAACCAGTCTGAGCTGAGGGGAGAAGGTGAGTGCTTTGGAATCACACTGGGGACGCCCCGTTTGGATGGCCATTGGTTGCCTCCCCTATCTAGTCGCCATGACTTGGTTATAGCTGGGTTTAAAATCCTTGTTAATTTTGTTTGATATTTATTTTAAAACATTATATTCAGGATTCTGCTGAATTATTATCATTCTCTCTGTTACGTATAGTTAATTTTATTATTTTGTTTTATAATTTTTTAGTCTTTCAAGATAGAGTCTACCTCTGTTGCCCTCGGTAGAGTGCAATGGGCATCATAGCTCACAGCAACCTCAAATTCTTGGGCTAAAGTGATTCTCTTGCCTCAGCTTCCTGAGCAGCTGGGATTACAGGCACCTGCCACAATGCCCAGCTATTTTTAGAGACAGGGTCTCACTCTCGCTCAGTCGGTCTTGAACCCACAAGCTCAGGTGATCCACTCCTCGGCCTGATTTTTTTTTTTTTAATGTTGGTTGTTCTATCAATCATGATTAAGCTTGATTGTGAATAACAAAATTATAAAATAATAGTGGCTTAATCCAGTTCCTAGTAAGGGAGGCAGAGGCGGGCAGCCCAGGGCTGCTGTGACAGCTCCATGGTCCAAGTGCCCCATTCTCCTTCGTCATTCTCTTCCTCATCCTTAGCATGTTGTTCCCTGATCCAAGATGTGGCTCCTGGAGCCTGCCATTCCATTCATATTCCGGGGAGTACAGAAAAGAGAAGGAAGAAAGGGGAAGGGTGAATCTCCAGACGGAGTCATTGGGGGAACCTTCCCCAAAGTTCCATCCCATGATTTTCCTGTTTCATGGATTAGAATTTTAGTCACATGATTACAATAAACCACAAGGGAGGCTAGGAAGTGTTTTTTTTTAAAACCAGTCATATTGCTGGCCCGGTGCTGTGGCTCAACGGGCTGAGGCACCAGCCACGTACACCTGAGCTGGCAAGTTCGAATCCAGCCCAGGCCCGCCAAACAACAATGATGGCTGCAACCAAAAAATGGCCAGGCGTTGTGGCAGGCACCTATAGTCCCAGCTACTTGGGAGGCAGAGGTAGGAGACTTGTTTGAGCCCAGGAATTGGAGGTTGCTGTGAGCTGTGATGCCACAGCACTCTATCCAGGGTGACAGCTTGAGGCTCTGTCTCAAAAAAACAACAGTAACAAAAAACCCAGTCATATTGCTACTTCACATGAAATTATTTTTTTTTCTTTAAGGAAGAAT
Source organism: Arctocebus calabarensis (assembly GCA_963573935.1). Taxonomy (NCBI): domain Eukaryota; kingdom Metazoa; phylum Chordata; class Mammalia; order Primates; family Lorisidae; genus Arctocebus; species Arctocebus calabarensis. Next base: position 7,620 of record CAUYON010023764.1, read on the forward strand.
TGGAGTTAAGGTAGCAACTATTAGTCTATGCCACAATTATCCTGCTTTTAATTTCACAGAGCTCTTGGTTGTAACCTCGTTTATCCTTGTCTTTTTTCCCCTTAATTTGAACATCATTCATTCTTGTTTTATGGGTACAATGGCTTATTTATCCCTCTAATAATATTTATCTCCCCCTTGAAAGTCTTTCTCAGACTGGGCGTGGTGGCTCCTGCCTGTAATTCCAGCACTCTGAGAGGCTGAGGTGGGTGGATTGCCCGAACTCAGGAGTTTGAGACCAGACTGAGCAAGAGCGAGACCCTGTCTCTAAAAATAGCTGGGCATTGTGGCAGGCGCCTGTAGTCCCAGCTGCTTGGGAGGCTGAGGCAAGAGGATCACTTGAGCCCAAGAGTTTGAGGTTGCTGTGAGCTATGACGCCACAGCACTCTTTCCGGGGCAAGAAAGTGAGACTGTCTCAAAAAAAAAAGAAAAGAAAAGAAAATTCTTCTCTGCTCTTTTCATTGTTCTTGTTTTCTTCAGATTTGTTTTTCCCTGTTTTTTCTAGGAGGCTTTTACTAAAATATCTGCTTTTTATTTCTTTTTATACTTAAAAGTGAAGTACTAGAAAGCTGTTTAGATGACTTGTGCACGTGGGCAGGGCTTGTTGCTTGGGACACTTCACTGCAAAATGATTAGGAGTATGCTAGCCTTTTCACTACAGGCCCCCGGTATGTGGATATCTATAGGGTTTTCCTTGGGGCTTTTCAATTCTCTAGAGAGGATTCCTTGAATCACCTGCAAGGTGGCAATTTGCATTATGGAAGCAGGAGGAGATAAGAGAGTTGGAGGGAGGTCCCACTGTTGAAAGTATTATAAATGTGCATTTAATTCCCTGGCTGTGAGTTCCAACTCCCTATACCCCTTTGCTGGGCCTGCTATGCCAAGTCCAGCCACTCTCTGTTTGGTTTCTTCAGAGGGAAGTCCCCTTGTGAAGCTGATTGGGGAGAGAAAGGGTTGATTCTTGGCGGCATGGGCCTGGGAAGGGATCTTGGTACACAATAAATACAGACTTGCCACCAACTCTTACCCCTTGCCACTGCCTGGGCTATGGTGCTTCTGGTCCTGAACTTCGCAGGGGTCTGCCAGGATGAATTGGGCTGCTCCTTGTCAGCTCCCTCTCTGAGGACCCCAGAGTTCATCCTCCGCTCTGCCCAGTCTGTTACCTTTCCGTCTTCTAAGACATGATTTATTTTTCCTCTGTCATTTTCTTTATGTTCATGGCGTTATGCCTCTTTGATTCTTTTTCTAGCCTCTTGGTGGGTCTTCAGGAAAGACATGAGGTCAGCCTGCAATGTTTAATCAATGAAAGGGTCACTCCCCCGTGGCCTAGTCTTGGAAACGCACAGCTGTTGTGGAGCATCGCCTCTCTGCCTCTCTTGGTTGCGTCTACCTTGGTGCAGCTCTTGAGTGCCTTGCACCTGGACTCTGCTAAGCTCCCAAACTCGTCACGCCTCTAGTCTGCCTGCAGACTCTCCCTAATCCCATTTCTCCTTCACACGGCCCACTGAATGACCTTCCTGAAATACAACTCCCATCATGTTGCTCTTACTCAGAAACCCTGCTGGAATCTAACCCCTTCCATCTAAAGCCCAGATCTATGTGAGATGCAAAGTTCGTCACTGTCCTGCCCAAACCCACCTTCCCAGCCACTGCTCAGACCAACCCATGCCCTGTATGTGCCAGCTATGCCCAAGCTGGTGTCCTAAATACGTCGTGTTCTTTATTCCCTCCCACGTTCACATATCCTGTTCTGCCTCCTCAAATTGCTTCCCCCTCCCCACTCCATCTGGAAAACTCCAACTTATTTAAAATCCGTTTGACTTTTAAGACCCACTTTCACCCCTCCTGAGGATTCCCTGATCTTCTTCAATGTGCAACCATAACATTTGATTCATACTAGAAATATAAACTATTATCCCATGTTTATATCACATTTGTTTACACATTTGTCTTCAAGACTATTTATCTGTCTTAAGAAAAATAAATATTAGTTCCATTCCTTTGTCACTCAGCCATGAGTTTCCTTTCAGCACCAACCATGCCTTTTCACCTTTGTATTTATCACAACATTCCCATGAGTACATAGAATGTAGCAAACTCTTGGTAAAGCCTAGTTAAACTGATGACCAATTGGACAAATGACGGCTAAAACCGAAACATTGATCAGTAAAGTAGAATAGGAAGGGTTCAGCCTTTATAAGAACCTAATATTTGACAAACCAGATGCCATAAAAAAATAAGAATCAAACACAATGGAATAATTATTCTTAAGAGTAAATGGATTTAAAAACTAACTTCGGGCTATATTTTATACTTTATATACACATGAATTCCTTATTTGTAACAGCTGTAGAGGAGAGCTATTTCTGACTGTTTTGGACATCATCAAAGACAAAAAAGGATCTGATTAAGTAGAAATAAAAAAACATTTGCACAACAAAGTGTCACAGAAGGAAACAATTATTCTGACAAACACAACCCATAAAAGCATACCTTTCAAAGCATATTATTTTTAAAAACAGGAAGGTCAAAATCCAGATTTTAGATGAAGAGAGATAACTATGTAGTTTACATGTGAAAAATCAATGCCCAGACTCATTCATTTCCACTCAACAAATGAACTTTCATTTCATTTAATTAATTAACTTATTTATTTTAAGACAGAGTTTAACTCTCATCCTTGGTAGAGGGCCATGGCATCATCAGAGCTCACAGTCCTGGGCTCAAGAGATCCTTTTGTCCCAGTCTCCTGAGTAACTGGGATTACAGGCGGCCACCACAATGCCCAGCTAATTTCTCTGTTTTTAGTAGAGATGGGGTCTTGCTCTTGCTTAGACTGGTCTTAAACTTCTGAGTTCATGCAATCCACTGACCTCAGCCTCCCAGGGTGCTGGGATTACAGGAGTGAGCCACTGTGCCTGGCCTGAACTTTTATTGTTAAATGTTAAATATTGTTAGTACCTAAAAAGCCAGCATTTACTGAGCATGTCCTATGTGCCTGGCACTGAGCTAAGCACTTAATATGGATTATTTCACTGAAGCCCAGAATAGGGCTTAAATTCAGAAATATACATTAAAATTGTTATTATCTTTTTGCAGACAATGAGACTGAGGCTTAGAGAAAGTAAACACTTGCTCAAGATGTAAGACAGTCAGAATTTGAACCCAGGTCTGTCTGACTTTAGAAAAGTGTATGCTGCTTGCTGTGAGAATCTTTTATGAACTAGGCCATGATAGTGGTTAAATGAACACAAATTAAACTACCTTTAAGATATCATTGCATATCTATTAAGCTATAAGAATTTAAATAAAAAATAGTAGCTCTGTCATAACTAGGGATATGTGTACAAACATCAATTGCTCCTCAGTTTAACTAGGCTTTATCAAGAGTTTGCTACATTCCTCCTGGACCTATAGATTAAAATTTTTGGTCAAACTTGAGAAACCTTTAGCCATTATTTCTTCAAATAATTTTTCTGCCCTTTCATTTTCTCCTGTCCTGTGGGACTCCTATTACACATTTGTTGGTGCACTTGACATTGTCCCACATGTCTCTGAGGCCCTCTTCCTTTGTCTTTTACCTTTCCCACTCTGTCCTTCACTTCAGATAATTTCCATCTTCAAGTTCACTGATTTCTTCTTCTACCATCTCAGATCTGCTGTTGAACCCATCTAGAGAATTTTTAATTGCTGTTATTGTGCTTTTTAATTGTAGAATTTTCTTTTCCTTTTTTCTTCTTTTGAGACAGAGTCTCACAGTGAGACTCCATCATCCTGAGTAGAGTGCTGTGACATCATAGCTTACAGGAACCTCAAACTCTTGAGCTCAGCATCCAAAGTAGGACCACAGGCACCAGCCACAACACCTAGCTATTTTAATTTTTTTTTTTGTAGAGACAGAGTCTCACTTTATCGCCCTCTGTAGAGTGCTGTGGCGTCACATAGCTCACAGCAACCTCCAACTCCTGGACTTAGGCGATTCTCTTGCCTCAGCCTCCCAAGTAGCTGGGACTACAGGCGCCCGCCACAACGCCCGGCTATTTAACATCTAGCTATTTTTAGAGATGGGGTCTTCCTCTTGCTCGTGCTGGTCTCAAACACCTAACTCAGGTGATCGAGCTACCTTGGCCCCCCAGAGTGCTAGGATTATAAGCGTGAGCCATTGTGCCTAGCCTTGATTATAGAATTTTCACATTTTTATAGTTTATATTTCTGTGTTGATAATTTTCTATTTTCAAAGTTATTGTCATCCTATTTTCCTTAAGTCATTGAGATTATAGTTTTCTTTAATTTGTTGGACACGTTTATAATAGCTGCTCTGAAGTCTTTGCCTGCTAAATCCAACATGTGGGCCCATTCAGTGAATTTCTTCTGAAGTATTCTTTTTTCTCTGAGCATGGGTCACAGTTTCCTATTTTTTCACATGTCTTGTAATTTTTGGTTGGCAACTAGGCAATGGTAGATAATGTATCACAACAGCTCTTGATTTTAATGTACATTTCTGAGTTTTTATTTGTTTGCTTTAGTAAAATTGCCTGGATGTGAACTGTGGAATCTGTCCTCCCTGCAGATGTCTTTAGTTAGCTTTTTATTCTTGTTTTTATTTTTTTAGCCTGGCTTTCTAGGAACTTGCCCCTATGTGTGCATAGCACATAAGGCTTCTGCTCTCTGCCAGGCAATCTGTGTGAAGATCCTGGCAAGCAGTTGATTCTCCAGTCTCCCCTGGCTTTTGCTTTTTTGCCAGCCTCTCTCAGGTCTCACCGGGTGTGGGCATAGTTTCCCAGTCATCCAGGGAACTGCGGGGAGGTTATCTAGACCTATGACTCTGTCATTTCAAGATCTCCCTCTAACTTTCCGCTGGTCTGCTACTCACTCTACTTGGGTCTGCACCCTCAGGTTAGCAAAGCTGAGGATTTTCTCTATTCGTTTTTTTATTGTCCTCACTAAATTGAGCTTATAAAGCTACAGCCTTTTCCCCTGGCTCCAAATCAAGTTTGCCCTCGTGGCAGCCAAGCTGGTGGTTTCTGACTAGCTCCATGCAAATGACAACTGGGGCAGGGCTGGGAACAGCCCAGGCTGGAAGGCTGCAGCTCTCACCATCTCAGCTCTAGCAGTTTTTAAAAAATAAATGTGTTGTCTCCATTTGGGAAATTTCTGTGTTTTACTAGTTTGTGTAGTTTTATTCTTATTTTTTGTGGTGAAGATACACTGACCTTTTCATACTGCCAGAGCTGAAAATCCTTCTGGTTTGTTCCTTCTGGAGAATGACATTTGGAAATTAACAAGAAATGTAAAGCTGTTTATTTGCCATGATTTAGTAAATGTATTTGGGGGAAGAGTATATAAAAAAATAGTCAACCTAAAACCAAACAACAAACCAAAAAATGTATACCAGATTGTCACATTTGCATTGTTTGTGCTAATGTCAAATTAGAAATGCTCAGCATTTGGAAAGTGGTTAAACAAATTGTAGTATCAACAAGGTAAAATATCACATGGATTTTAAACATGATTCTTTGTGGATTATAGCAATGCACAATCCCAGTTTATACACCCTGATTAGAACTATATGTTTATTCTGACAAAGCCAAGAAGTGGATTTTCAAAGAGAGTTCAATGTTTACTTTAAGTACTTCCTGTAAAATTACCCCAATTTATGATTTAAAAAATTAACACAGTTGACCTTCCCCCTCTATGCGTAAAGTGTTTATTATGTGCATGAGTTTTGTGAACTTTAAACTTGTTAGACACTAAATTTTATAAGTCAATTTACCATTATGCATTATGTTTGATATTTTTAACATGCATGATGTGTGATTTTGTTTGTGTGTTTTGTGACTAGAGGCTTGATAAAGTTGCCTTCCTGATTAGTACTCCATAGTATTTCTAGCATAAGAAACTGTCATCCCATCCCCCACAAGTTCCATAAGAATTGCTTCTTCCAGCAAAATCTTAGACAAGAGAAAAAATTCCTTCAGTGATTTTGGAAGGGTTTTGAAACCACAGCTACTTGGAATTATGAATAATTGTCTGCCCATGTTGTTGTACCTATTCTGAGTCATCAAGCATTGTTGCATAAATTCTCCCTTGCATAGCTGATGTATAAAATTATGTTGTGCCCGTCTGGTGGACAAACCCCCTCCTATTACTTCTCCTCAAGTTTCTCAGAAAACACACACACAATTCCTTTTAGGTTCAGTATAAATGAAATTGTACAAGACTGAGTCTGGTGACAGGGTGAGCTTAACATTTGGCAAATCTCAGACAGGCAAAAATATAAGTTCTTAACCAATAGTGTTCTTTCTTAATGACCAACTGTATTTTACTAAGCCTATGATTTTAAAAATGTTATACATTGGGCATGTTAAAATTATGCAGTTTGATTAAGGGCAATCATAACAGAATTCCTACTTTTTTTTTTTTTTTTTTAGACAGAAACTCACTTTATCGCTCTTGGTCAACCTCCAACTCCTGGGCTTAGGCAATTCTCTTGCCTCACCCTCCTGAGTAGCTGGGACTACAGGTGCTCACCACAACGCTATGCTATCTTTTTGTTTTGCAGTTCAGCCAAGGCCGGGTTTGAACCCGCCACCTTCAGTATATGGGGCCGGCGCCCTACTTGCTGAGCCACAGGCGCCGCCCATGGCTATTTTTTGTTGTTGTAGTTTAGCCAGGGCTGGGTTCCAACCCACCACCCTTTGTATATGGGGCCAGCACCCTACCCACTGAGCCACAGGCACCGCCCCAGAAGTTCTACTTTTAAAAAAATAATAGAACCATCTATTCAAATCAATCATACATGTTGGCAGACTTAATTTTAATCCACAATTAATAAGGAGATTTTTATTGTGCACTTCCTATACACAAACTTTTTTTTTTTTTTTTGTAGAGACAGAGTCTCACTTTCTCGCCCTTGGTAGAGTGCCGTGGCATCACACAGCTCACAGCAACCTCCAGCTCCTGGGCTTAGGCGATTCTCTTGCCTCAGCCTCCCAAGTAGCTGGGACTACAGGCGCCCACCACAACGCCCGGCTGTTTTTCTGTTTTGCAGTTTGGCCGAGGCTGGGTTCGAACCCACCACCTTCGGTATGTGAGGCCGGCACCCTACTTGCTGAGCCACAGGCACTGTCCCCTATACACAAACTTCTAAATGCCTAACGTTGATATTTAGAATATAAAAGATGGTCCTTGCCCTCCGGGTATAGATGTATAAAAAATAAGTATAGTAGGGGCAGCACCTGTGGCTCAAAGGAGGGGGGTGGTGCTGGATGGACGTGGTGGGTTCAGTACAGTAGGCCTAGTTCCTTATGTTGACCACTTCTGTATGTTGACTAGTTTGTCTCTTGGGTGGTCAACTGACAGGTGTCCTACTGAATAATAATTGGAAGCCCATGATGAGTACAAATTGATATTGAGAAGTTGAAGATTTCTCAGGGGATAGGATGATTTATTTATTCATTCAACCAGATGTATAAAGCATCTCCTACACTCAGGCATTATTCTAAGTGCTAAGGGAACATGAAGAAAGTCTTAACTGTCATAGAGCTTACATCCTAGTGAGAGAACATACATAATAAACAAGCAAATATACATTTATATTATAATGTCAATAAGTAATTAGTGTTATGAAGAATAATCAAGTGAGGTAATGGGATTGAGAGAGGCCATGGTGGGGAAGGTATGCTATTTCAGATCAGATCTGAAAAGAACTTTCTGGGAAGAGAATATTTTAATGGAGAACTGAATCGTAGGAAGCAGTGAGCCACACAGAGAGGTAAAGAGTTCTAGGTGAAGGAAATGACATGCACAAAGGTACAGACAGGAATTAGATGGGCCAGTTCCCAGAACAGCAGAGGTCCAGCAGTAGCTGGAGAGCAGTGAGCCAGACAGAGTGATCAGAGAGGAGCCTAGTGAGGAAGGTGGGCGCAGTGCTGTGTAGGGCCGAGCAGGCCACTGTGTGTGTGGTAGGAGGCCATGAAGGTTCTAGCTGGTGCTCGGTGTGATCAGACTCAGGTTTTAAGAACATCACTGGCTTTGAGGGGAATGGTTTCTATAAAGGTAAAGAGAAGGAACCAAGGCCAATTTGGCAGGTGCGCTAATTAGGGCAGGCTAAACTGCTATAACAACCAAAAGTGAATTGGTTCAAACACAGTAGAAATGTATTTCTCATTTGCATTAACAGCCCAGGAAGGAGCTTCAAATCAGTGAGAGGCTCTCTTCCATGCAGTGATTCAGGAAGCCAGGCACCTTCATTTGTATGACTTCACCATCCCCTAGGACCTTGTCATGTGCAAAGAAAGTCAAAACTGCATCACTAGACTTCAGGCAGAGTAAGAAGAAAGGGTACGGAGAGGAGGCATACATTCCCATATAGATATTGGCCCAGAGGTGGCACCCACCATGTCCGTTCACATTCTGATGGTGAGAACTTAGCCACATGGCCATACCTAACTGAGAAATCCTGGGAAATGTATTCTAGCTGTGATCTCTGCTATAGGAGCCCACTGTGCATGAAAAATGAAAGTGGGGCTTGGCGCCTGTAGCACACTGGTTATGGTGCCAGCCACATGCACTGAGGCTGGCGGGTTCGAACCCAGCCGGGCCAGCTAGACAACAATGACAACTACAACAACAAAAATAGCCAGGCGTTGTGGCAGGCACCTGTAGTCCCAGTTCCTTGGGAGGCTGAGGCAAGAGAATCGCTTGAGCCTAGGAGTTGGAGGTTGCTGTGAGCTGTGACACCATGGCACTCTACCGAGGGTGACATAGTGAGACTCTGTCTCAAAAAAATAAAAATAAAAATGAAATAAAAGTGAGATGGATGAGGATGGAAGCGGTGAGAGGTGATCATAGTCAGAATATATTTTGGTGGTAGAATCAACAAGACTTACTGATGGAATAGATGTAGGTTTGAGAGAAAGAAAGGAGTCAGGGTTCACTTTGATGTTTTTGTAAATGGTGGGCATCATTTACTCAGATAAAGAAGACTTGGGGGAAGTAGTTTTCTGTTTCAACCATGTTAAGTTTAAGGTGCTTATTAGCCAACTAAGGGGAGATATTGAGGTGAAAACGAGGTATTCAAAACTTAATTTCAAGGGAGAGGTTGAAGATGATGTAAACTGGTGTCATTGGTGTATCAATAGTATTTAAAGCCATGGAATAGATGAGATCTCCTAGGAGTGGGCATATATGGGAAAAAGAAGAGAGCTGAGGATTGGACATTGGGATACTTCAATATTTTCAGGTTGGAAGGAGGAGGTGAGCCAGCAAAGGAGACTGAGTGGGCAGTGGGATCAGAGAAAAACCTAGAAAGGAGAACGTGACCATGTGTGTCAGATGCTGCCTGCAAGGTCAAGTGGAATGAGGACCAGCTGACTGCTGAATTTGAAAAGATTCAAATCACTGGCAACTTCAAGAGTAATTTTAGTGGAATGGTGTATATAGACTTAAGAGTGGGTGGAGGAAATAATGGGACATGAAGATTGCACAGCAATTCTTTTGAGGAAGTTTGCTATAAGGGAGACAAAGAATTAAGGCAATAACCAGGTGTGACCTGGAAACATATATTGAGTTAGGAGAAATTACAGTGTACTTGTATTTGATGGGAATGGTTCAGAAGAGGACAGAAAAATTAATGTAAGAATAAAGTCTTTGAACAGGTATAGGCGCAAAGCCTATATGTGCCTTTAAACAGATTCATTCTGTGAGAACAGGTTTGAAGTCTTTTAGTGAGTTGGGAGGTAGAGAAGAGGATAGAACTCCATGTTGACCTTAGGCCAGCTCACGCAGAAGGTAATACTTTGGTGAACAAAGGCTTGGTCCTGGGGGCAGGGCTTGCAGGCAAGTCTCCTGTATATTTTAGGAAGCTCCACCACTCCTAGAGAAGGAATAACTGCCTCCAGATGGTCTGTTAAAGGTCTAGCATTCAAGCAGCTTATTCTCCCAGAGTTTGCTTTGTGGCTTAGATTTAATTTTAGATGTAATGATGGTAAAAGATAATAGTTAATGGAGTATTGTGTTAGTTGATCAATAGACAGGTGGGAGCTGGGCCAGTGCTGGCCTAGTCATAAGGTGGTCAGGTTTTAGATGGATGATGTATACATCATAAGATTATGGATTAATAGTGTATACGTGTAGTATTGGCTATATAAGCTGTGTTAAAATAAAGATTTCTTGCTACATGCCTAAGAGAGCTTGTAGCCTCCCTTATTCCATACAATTCCTTCAGCAGGCCTTAGCCTCTGTGATGTCGCTCTGCACCCCAGATTCCAGCAACAAACAGGCCAGAACGGGTGGGATCCAGGGCACAAACGCAGGGATGGGCCTTCACAGTCAGAAGGTCGCAAAGACCATCCCACAATAGACTGGGCCAGCAGACCCAGTGGTCATACTTGGGAGCCAGGACCACCAGTTGTCCAATTTCGTATTTTATCCCCTTACATCTAACAGAGAGGGGCTATCTGAACTTCCCATTCCCCCAGACAACAGGCCTGGACAGATGTGTAGTGGGCTTCAAAGGAGCTTCCCTCTCCATCCTGCCCCTCCTTTCTCTTCTTTCTCAGATCCTTGGCTAGTGGGAAGGCTTACACGCTTCCTTCCTCCTTCTCCAATAGCAAGTACTAGCAGTTGTCCTTTAGGCTAAGTTACAAGAATGGGTAAGAGGAGCTCATAGACATTTGCTCATAAAAACAGAAGAGAGTTTCGTAGCAAATTGATAGCCAAGGATTTGTCTAATTTATTTTTTAGATTTCTTCCTGAAGTCTAGGCTCCAGGAACAAGATGTCCACAGGAGACTACCTTCTTTCTACACGCATATATGTAACCCTTGGGTCTCCCTGTTGGGGGTGAGTAACTTTATCTTGATCTTAATTGTCATTTGACCATATCCAGTAGAGATGTGTGATGTTGGGGGTGTGGCCCTTCCTTCTCTGTTTCTATAGGCTGTTGGGTCCCTTCTCATCATGTTTGTGATCCAGTGGGTCTATACCCTGGTTAACATGGGTGTTGCTGCCATTGTGTATTTCTACATTGGCCGGGCCAGTCCGGGACTTCACCTTGGTAAGCAGCAAAGCCATTTGCCACCACTTCTCTCATTCTCTTTAGTATTCATTGAAAAAAAAAATGTTTTGAACACCAGTTAAATGCCAACACTGACTCAGATATGAATCCAATTTTCAAATCATTTATAGTCTGGAAGGAGAACTATGATAAATGATTACAAATGAAAGATAATAACTTATTGTAAGATTTATAAGGCACATAGAAGTAAAATGCATAATAGCACAAGAGCTAGCAAGAAGGAATGAAATGGGAGTATACTACTGTTATAAGTTTCTTGTACTATAGAGTAAGTACTATAATATTACTTAATGATAGATTGTGGTAAGTTTAGGATGTATACTATAAACGCTAAAGCAACCCACTAAAATAACATAACACAGAATTATAGCTAAGCTAATAGAGAAGATACAGTTGAATGAAAAAATACACAAATCAAAATAAGGCAGAAAAAGAAGAAAGAGATAAAGGACATATGGGATACACAAAAAACAAATAGCAAGATAATAATATATATACGTCTATGTGTGTGTATATATATTTATATATAGGTATATATATGCAAATATATACCTAGCCATATAAATAATCATACTAAATACAGATGGTCTTAAATGTCAAAGATTTTTAGACTGAATAAAAAAGCATGATCCAACTTATATGCTGCCTACAAGAAACCTCCTTTAAATATAAAGACACAGGCTCGGCGGGCTAAGGTGCCAGCCACGTAAACCTGAGCAGCCTGGGCCCGCCAACCAACAATGACGGCTGCAACCCAAACAAAAATAGCTGGGCATTGTGGCCGGCGCCTATAGTCCCAGCTGCTTGGGAGGCAGAGGCAGGAGACTCGCTTGAGCCCAGGAATGGAGGTTGCTGTGAGCTGTAATGCCATGACACTCTCCCCAGGGCGACAGCTTGAGGCTCTGTCTCAAAAAAAAAAAAAAATATATATATATATGTATATATACAAACATATATGTGTATAGACACAAACAGATTAAAAGTGAAAGGATGGGCTCGGCACCTGTGGTTCAACGGGCTAAGGCGCCAGCCACGTACACCTGAGCTGGTAGGTTCGAATCCAGCCCGGGCCCGCCAAACAACAGTGCTGGCTGCAACCAAAAAAAAATGGCCAGGCGTTGTGGCGGGTGCCTGTAGTCCCAGCTACTTGGGAGGCAGAGGCAGGAGACTCACTTGAGCCCAGGAATTGGAGGTTGCTGTGAGCTGTGATGTTACAGCACTCTATCCAGGGTGACAGCTTGAGGCTCTGTCTTAAAAAAAAAAAAAGTGAAAGGATGGAAAAAGATATACTGGGCTAATACTAATCAAAAGGAAGCAATAGTGGCCATGTTAACATTAGACAAAGTGATTGTAAGAAAATATTTCAAGGATTAAGAGAATCATTTCATAAAGAGAAAAATGTATCAAGAAGACACAATAAACATCATTTAGATACTTAGAATACTTAGAATATTAAATTACATAAAGCAAAACCTGATAGATTTCTTTCTAAGAAGAAATAGAAAAGTTCATAATTATAGCCAGAGATTTCAATACCACTCTCCCAATAACTTACAAACAAATAGGCATAAAATCAGTAAGGTTATGGAAGACTTAAATAATGCTGTCAACAAACCTGGTCTGACATTTATAGAACCCGGCACCCCAAAACAGCAGAATACACATTCTTTTCAAGTATACATGAAACATTTACCAGAACAGACCATATTTTAAGATATAAAAAAAGTTTCAATAAATTAAAAGATATTCAAGTAAATATAAGAACAAAGTATGTTTTCTGACCAAAAGGAGAAATAATTAGAAATAAATATACATTCACAATGTCACGTTTTGTTTTTTTTTTTTGGTGACAGAGTCTCACTTATTAACCCTCAGTAGAGTGCCGTGGCGTCACATAGCTCACAGCAACCTCCAACTTATGGGCTTAGGCGATTCTTCTGCCTCAGCCTCCCGAGTAGCCAGGACTACAGGCGCCCGCCACAACGCCCAGCTATTTTTTTGTTTTGCACTTCCACCAGGGCCAGGCTTGAACCCGCCACCCTTGGTATATGGGGCTGGTGCCCTACTCACTGAGTCACAGGTGCCACCCACACAATGTCAGGTTTAAAAAAAATGAATAGGGCAGTGCATGTGGCTCAAAGGGGTAAGACGCCGGCCTCATATGCCAGAGGTGGCGGGTTTAAACCCAGCCCTGGCCAAAAAAATGAATAGCAGAAATATATCAGAAAATTGCTTACTTTTCAGAAACTAAATAACACTAAAAAAAACCTACAGATATTAAATAACCCATGGTTCAAAGAAGAAAGCGGAAATGAAATTACAAAATATTTTGAACTGAATAAAAATGAAAATACATAGCCGGGCGTTGTGGTGGGCGCCTGTAGTCCCAGCTACTTGGGAGGCTGAGGCAAGAAAATCGCCTAAGCCCCAGAGCTGGAGGTTGCTGTGAGCTATGATGCCACAGCACTCTATCCTGGGGCAACAGAGTGAGATTCTGTCTCAAATAAATAAATAAATAATGATTTAGCAAAACAATAATGCATAGAAGCGGTCTTTATATCAGCTAATTTCATATATTGAATATATTTTAAATAACATAGTAGTTATTTCAATGATTGCTTCTGAATTTCTTTTTAAAAGTTTGGTCTTAGTAAATATTTACCAGAAACCTATTCACAGGAAAGTATGAAATCAAATTTCAGGCCAATGTCCATCCAAAATTTGGATGATTTGGAATCTAACTGATCACACTTAAGAAGGGTCAGTTTATAAAATGCTTATGCTTATTTTCTTCCTCTCGACATTTTCAAAATATATTAGGAATCTTTTCTTTGCAATTGCAGGTATGAAAGCAAATCTGAGAGGTATCCTCCCTTTAACCCTGAGAACCCTAAATGATACTGAGTAAATATCCATCATCCACTGCCTGTTGTCGACCTTAGCCAAGATTCTAACATAAGTTTCTTAAAATAATGCAAACTTCCTCTTCACATGTTGAACATTAGCTATTTAATCAATTTTCAACTATGTATGTATATGTAAGTTAGAAGAGCATTTTCTAAAATTATACTGGATTTGTTTTTCTGAAGTTATTTGTGATTTATCATGTTTGTTTTTAAATCCACAATAAAGGAAGGATGGGTTTCTCAAAATGATTGATAAACCCTATTCAAGCAGGTGTATCTGATATCAAGATTCTTTGGCTCGTATCAATAATCTCACTTCAAAATTTAGCTCTAACATTTCTGCCCGTTGACCTATTTTATTCACTTTATATCTTTGAAAAGTTCCTAAGTGCCAGATGCTATGAAGTTCTGTGAGGGTTACAAAGAGGAAAAAGACATGTTCCCTGTTTTCAAAGAGTGTATGGTCTAGTGGGGGGTTTAGAGCATGTATTCAACACATGTCAGTATGGCCCTAAGAAAAAACGGTATCAAAGATTTTTAAGTTCCTAAGACTGAAGTTAGTTAAGTCCTCTGCATTTTTCTTTATAGCTCTTTATCTAGTGTCTTTCTGGGGATTTGGGGGTTTAGAGATAAATTTTTGAAAAGTGCACAAAAGTCCATTGTAGGCTGCTGTCATGGAGTACTACAACGAATGTTGTTTGGTTAGACTGAAAAGGAGGGGACAATTGTGCTAATTCTGTCGGGGGAGCGTGGTATGAGATCACCCTATTAAAACTGGAATGATAGGTGTGTATGTAGAAGCTTCATAAATATGTAAGTATATGTCTTCTGTGCAGGATCAGCCTCCAACTTCAGCTTTTTCCGGTGGATGAGGACTCTTCTGATCCCCTCCTGCAGGTATGTCCAATTGGGGGCCAGTACCAGGATGGACGAGTGTCCAGAGTCCTGGGAGGTGCTGAGAGGGCCACAATCCTGGCTGGGCTGGGTCCTGGCTTGTGGTGTGGGAACCTGACAACTGGAGACCCAGATGTTGCTCCTCTCTGTCCTCAAGCACACTCAGGCCACCCTCTTCCCTTCTTATCCTCAGTCCTTGTGACCAGAGGCTTTATTTAAAATCTGATTGCTGGAGTGATAAGTCAACAGTCCACTCTTAGGGAGTTTACAGCCTAAGCAGCATTGGCATCAATACATAATCATGCTTGAAATTAAAGCCCAAAGGAAATGCAAAGCTAGGACACACTTTTCCACCTGAGTCAGAGGTAGTTGACTTGACCATGCAGAGGCCAAGTACAGAAATAAAGTAGAAATCCCGGAGGATCTCTGTGGGATCCATGTCCAGATACATGGCGCAAGGGAACAAATTTTCCCGGGAGGTGGGAGGAGGCCTCGTGGAGAAGGCAGCACCTCCCCAGTGCCGCGGTCCCTTACTCTGGCAGCACTGATGCGTCCTCACCTTGTAAGGCCTCAGAATTCCAGGGAATTGCTCCCACTCTTCTGTCCATTTCAAAATCAGTGTGGGTCCTTCACTGTAGGCTGGGACAATCCAGGCAGAACCCATCCCAGTGTTTCTTTGGTTTCATTTTGTTGATTTGTTTCTGAAACTCTATATAAATGGTTTATACTTGCCAGTATTTCCACCTCCGTACCCAGACATAGCTGGTGGATCAGTAGACCCTTTCCTGCTGATCCCAGACGCAAGTTCAGAATCCTTTTTTTCCTTATTTTTTTGTTGTGGTGGAATACACATACGGTTTATCATCTTAACCATGTTTAAGTGTATTCAGCGGCATTAAGTAAATTCGTATTGTTGTGTAAACATCACCACCATCCTTCTTTAGAACTCTTTCATTTTCCCAAATAGAAACTCTCTACCTGTTAAACAATAATTCCCCCCACT
Source organism: Arctocebus calabarensis (assembly GCA_963573935.1). NCBI lineage: Eukaryota > Metazoa > Chordata > Mammalia > Primates > Lorisidae > Arctocebus > Arctocebus calabarensis. The sequence goes on from CAUYON010023764.1 coordinate 23,541, forward strand.
CCCCAGAATACTTGTTAAGACAACTCTTCACAAGCGTTGCCAGCACGACCGACAATAAAGCTGTGGTGTTAGAGCTTGGGATGAAGAAAAGAAGGGACAAGGTGGGGAGCGGGCCGTGGGACGGGGGTGCGGTGAGTACTCCATCAGCTGCGTGGGCTGGAGCTGTAGCAAAGGTGGGTGACCTCTTTGCCTGTATCCAGTTCTGAGGCACACAAGGTTCTGTGATCCTGGTCACAAAACACCTACACTGACCTCCTTTCCCTACAACTTAGTCCTAAGGGCAAGTAGAGTTTAAATGGAAATGGACTCTGTGTAGATGCTGCCTACAGATTCTGGAGCTGCAAGTGGTGTGTGGGTGATAATATTTGTCTTTGCCTGAGTTACAGGGATATTTTTAGTCATTTCTGGTTTTAAAATCTAAAAATGGCCATAGAACGTCACCATTCCTTATGCTGTACTCTGAATTCCTGAGATTTCACCTCAAAGGTCACTGTAGTGCTATGTAGGAAGAAGAATGTATTAGGAGGAGATTATTCTTAGGACAGTATTTTAGCTGCAACAGAATAAAGGCCCAGGTTCTGTGGGCTCTGCTGGTCTCACCATGGCTGCTGGGAAATATTTTGGGATGGTTATTCAGGAGGGTGAAAGGATTAAGAAATGGTGATTTATTTAAAACTAGAGATTTTATAATAAATCATTATTTATCACACTTGTGATTATAATTAGTCACATTCATTGATTAATAAATAATGATTATTAATACATGTGTATTTTCTACTTTGTCATTTTGAGCCCCCTCATCCCTACCAACTATAGCCCCAAATGCCCTTTGAAGCCAAAGAAGAAGAATGTGGAGTGTGTTCAGGCAAAAGCATTTGTCTAGGTTGCGTTCTCCGATTTGTCTAGGTTGCTTGTAGGCTTGTTCTCCCTACAAGCCCCCGTAAGTGAAGTTAGGCCTGACCTTGAGGCCTGCAGCCTAGCAGCCTGTTCCTTCCTGCAACCTAGCAACCGTTCAGATGAGGATTCTGAAGCCATTCTAGACCAGACAGTGACGTATATTATTTCCCCATCCTCAGAAGACTATAATGCTTTCACCTTGAAAAGAAAAAGAATTAGCAAATACAAAAAACAAAATTTAAAAACACAATACATTGGCAAAAACACTTCTTTGTTGACGGGTATGGAATTTGTGTCACTTTCTAACCTAACTATTTGGAGATTCAACTTTTTTTTTTTTTTTGTAGAGACAGAGTCTCACTTTATCGCCCTGGGTAGAATGCCGTGGCGTCACACTGCTCACAGCAACCTCCAGCTCTTGGGCTTAAGCGATTCTCTTGCCTCAGCCTCCCTAGTAGCTGGGACTA
>CAUYON010023765.1:0-29641 GCA_963573935.1 Arctocebus calabarensis
CTGTAGTCCCAGCTATTTGGGAGGCGGAGGCAGGAGACTCGCTTGAGCCCAGGAATTGGAGGTTGCTGTGAGCTGTGATGCCACAGCACTCTATCCAGGGTGACAGTTTGAGGCTCTGTCTCAAAAAAAAAAAAAAAAAAAAAAAAAGAAAGGAAGAATGAAAAGAGGTGGTGGCTGATATAAGAGACAGAGATACTGTTCCTTAGAGATATCTATCACAGAAAATTCTAAGATGATAAATTTTCTAACATCCACACCAAGATACAACATAATGAGACCACAGCAACAAAGGAAACACAAATTATCTACAAAGCCGTAACTGAAATCTCAGCTGATGTCTGAACATCAACAGAAACTAAAAGACAATGAAATTAGATTTCCAAAATACTAAGAGAAAATAACCATCAACCCAGAACTCCATACACAGCAAAACTTAAATACTGAAAGGAAAATAAAATCATTTGCAGACAATAATTAGGTTTGCCACCAATAGTCTCCCTCTAAAAAGACCTCCCAAAGATGTATTTTAGGAAGAAAACAAATGATCTCAAAAGAAAGTACAAGACGTAAGAAAGAAGGGGAAACAAAAAACAATAAATACGAGGCTAAAACTAAATAAATATTAACTATACAAAACAAGTCATTAGTGACTAATTTACATGATTAAAAATCATGAAAAAACTAAGACAACAGCATTTTGATTTGGGGAGCAAGGACTTGTACTGCACTTAAAACATTCTAGAGTCCTTGCATTGTTTAGGAAGAGGATATAAATATTAACTTCAGACTCCATTAAGTTAAATACGTTATCTGAAAATCTTCAGACCTAGTCCTGAAAGAGCAAAGTAAGTATAGCTTCCAAATCAGTAGAGGAGAGAAAGTGGAACTGGGGAGGGAAACGGATCAGACGTATGTAAACACAGTGCAGTGAGCAGTGGCTTGTGGCAGTAATTTCAGCACTTCGGGAGGCCAAGCAGGGAGGATCACTTGAGGCCAGGAGTTCGAGATCAGACTGAGCAACACAGTAAGACCCTGCCTCCACACAAAATTTAAAAATTAGCTGGGCATGACATCATATGCCCATAGTCTTAGCTACAAGGGGCTGAGGCAAAAGGACCACTTGAGCCCAGTAGTTCGAGGTTACAGAGAGCTGTGTCCATGCCACCATATTCCAGCCTATAAGAGATGGTGCAGCTCAGTGCCCACAGATCAGTGGTTAGGAAGCCAGCCATGTACACCAGGCCTGGTGGGTTTGAACCCAGTCTGGGCCTGCTAAACAACAAAGACAACTACAACAAAAAAATAGTTGAGCACTGTGGAGGGCGCCTGTAGTCCCAGCTACTTGGGAGGCTGAGGCAAGAGAATCGCCTGAGCCCAAGAGTTGGAGGTTGCTGTGAACTGTGACGTCATGGCACTCTACCAAGGGCAATAAAACAAGACTCTGTCTCTTAAAAAGAAAAAAAAGATGTGAGCCTCCTGAGTTTTAGATATTCACCTTGTGTTCCCAGCACCTGGCAGTGCCTGGAACACAGCTAGTGCTAAACAGGTGTTTGTGGAGTGAAAATTCCCATCCCCACAGTCTCCAGGACCACACCCATCAAGTCCCCTCCTCGTTCCCAGTCTCATTCCTCCACTGACCCCCACTCCAGCCACATGCCTTCTCCACCCTAAACGCCCTCCCCGCCTCCTTGAAGTGCCTGCCCACTTCTCTCTTCAGCTTCTAATATATACTCAATTCTTCCCAGGTGGAACACATTTTTGTTTTCTTACATCACAAAGCCATACCTCCGTTAGCTCTTACACATGTTCTTTTTATTAGAATTAGATGTTTAAATATATATATGTTCCTGGGCATGCCAATAAAGCCTGAAATTCTTCTCTGTCCGGGTTGGAAAACAGTAAATTGTTACTGAAAGAAACAAACACCTATTCAAAGGAATATTTACCTTTTTTTAAACAGTAAAAATGATTTACCTGAATAAGAATTAAGAGAGACTGTCCACCGTACTGTCAGTCCTATTAAGACCACTACTGTCATCAAGCACCATTTCTCCATAGTTCTTCAAATTTGGGAAAGTAAAACAAAAACAAAAACAGGCCCACTGTCTAACACGAAGCCAGCCACTTCTTTTCTTGTTCAGAAAACGTTAGCACTTCAGTTTGGAAGTAGAAGTTGGAGAGGATTTTGACTCTTCAATTTCAAACAGCCAAAATTAATTGCCTCTGTGTAGAAGTAGCCTAGAGGGGAGAAAAAGATACCAAGATTTAGCGAAGCATAGTACCTACAATGAACCCATTAAATAAAGCAGAAAGACAGAGAACCGGAGGCACAGTAACCTGGGGAGGGATGTGAAGGGAAAAGAGTCGTCTGAAGTTCCTTGTTCCCTAGTCCTTTAGGTGGGAAACAGACTCCAAAAGTTAACTCTCTCTGTACGTCTACAGATGCAGCAAAGCTCTGCTCACACTGGAGAATATTCCACCATAGATGAGGTAGATAATGGAGCACTGTCAGTTCTACCCAGAACATGTTTCCCTACAGGTAGATATTAAATATACACGTAAGACCACAAAGGGAGACCAAGGGGTGATCTTTGGTACAGAAATAAAGAGGATTTTTTTTTCTTTTTTTGACACAGAGTTTTATTTTGTCGCCCTGGCTAGAGTGCCGTGGCATCATAACTCACAGCAAACTCAGACTCTCAAGCGATACTCTTGTCTCAGCCTCCCAAGTAGCTGGGACTATAGTGCCTGCCACAATGCCCGGCTATTTTTAGAGATGAGGTCTCACTCTGGCTCAGGATGGTCTCGAACTCGTGAGCTCAGGCAATCTACCTGCCTCTGCCTCCCAAGTGTGGGGATTACAGGCGTGAGCCACCACGCCCCCCCCACCAATAAGAAAGAGGAATTTTGTCTTTGTATCTAGTTTGGAAAAGTCTCCCAACAAAGTAATTTCTGTCATTTGGTTTTTGACTTCATTTCTTTTAAAATATACTTGCAATGAACCATACCATCTTTCCATCTTAGAGAAATGAATCAGGAAAAATAACCCCAAATCTTAAAGGAGAAAATACAAATCACTAAAACCTAATTAACCACTTAATTTTATTTTTCGCTTTTTTCCTTAGATTGGGGTTTAAAAGTAAGAAGCAAGTTAACATTTCCTCTCTTCTTTTTGAAAAATGATAGACTATTTTTTTCTATTTTCTCAACTAAGAGTCACATTTCTTAAGTTTTAGGAATTCAAAAAGGTCAGGTCTCCAGCTAGGTGCGGTGCTCATGTCTATAATCCTAGCAGTCTGGGAGGCCGAGGCAGGAAGATCTTTTGAGCTCAGGAGTTCAAGACCAGCCTGAGCAAGAGTGAGACATCCCTTCTCTAATAAAAATAGAAAAACCTGCTGGGTGTTGTAGTGGTCACCTGTAGTCCAGCTACTCGGGAGACGGAGGCAGAATGCTCAAGCCTGACTTTGAGGTTGCTATGAGTTATGATGCCACAGCACTCTACCCAGGGCAGCAGAGTGTGAGGCTGTCTCAAAAAAAAAAAAAAAAAGAGCGGCGCCTGTGGCTCAGTGGGTAGAGCGCTGGCCCATATACCAAGGGTGGTGGGTTCAAACCCAGCCCCAGCCAAACTGCAACAAAAAAACCAGCCAGGCGTTGTAGTAGTCCCAGCTACTTAGGAGGCTGAGGCAAGAGAATCGTCTGGGCCCAAGGAGTTGGAGGTTGCTGTGAGCTGTGACACCACTGCACCCTACAGAGGGTTAATAAGTGAGATACTGTCTCCAAAAAAGAAATAAAAATTAAAAAAAAAAAGAGAATGTGTCTCACTAAGAATTTTTGTCAAACTTCTATAAAACTGTCAACTGTCAAAGAGAACAAAATTTAAGACACAAATTACATCACTGTAAGTGATAAACTATTTTAACTAGATATATTTCAAATATATTTCAGAAAAAGATGATAAATCCACAGAAAAATTTAAGGCAAAATCAGTACATTTCACCTACTGGGCTAAAATTATCTTCCTACTTAAGGACAAAACATCAATGGAAAACTCCAGAACTAATGACACCTAGTTCTCAACCAGGTAGAACTCGAAGAATTTAAAAAGGCTAGTGGGGCGGCACCTGTAGCTCAGTGAGTAGGACGCTGGCCCCATATATCAAGGGTGGCAGGTTCAAACCCAGCCCCAGTCAAACTGCAACAAAAAATAGACAGGCGTTGTGGTGGGCACCTGCAGTCCCAGCTACTTGGGAGGCTAGGCAAGAGAATGGCCTAAGTCCAAGAGTTGGAGGTTGCTGTGAGCTGTGATGCCACCACATTCTACAGAGGGCGACAAAGTGAGACTGTCCCCCCCCAAAAAAAGTTGAACACTTCAGAGTACACTCACACATATGTTCCACAAAAGGTTCATAAGTAGGAAGAACTAATCAACAGGGCCAGAAATCAAGACAGAGGTTACCTTTGGAGGAAAGAAGGGCCGTGACTGGGAGGGAAGTCTTCGGAGATGCTGTGGATGTTTAGTTCCTTTGGTGCTTAAAGGATGTGTTTACCTTGTGATAAGGTGATGTGTTATTATAACAAGTTAGGATTTGTGTGCCTTATTTTTCTGTACGGGTGATAGACTCCAAATAAAAAGCATAAAAAGGAATTAGTTATGTGCCGACTGGAGTAAAAGCTCCACGTGGGCATGGATGCCCGGTCTGACCGTCCTTCGCCCTGTCCCCTGCTCGGCGGGAAGCAGGTGTCCACGACGCTAATGCGCTGAACGCAGGCGGGAAGCGGGGTGCGCATGTGATTAGAGGGGAGACACCACCCTTAGTCCTGTGTGGCTAAAGGTGTCAGGTGTCTGCTCTTTACACGGTGACCAGGGCCCTTGGTGACCTGTTCCGCCCGCAAACCAAACGCGGCGACTTCCTGACCCATCGGCGCGCAGCCCGGCGGCCGTGCAGGAGGCAGCGACCCTTCCGCGCCACTTGGCGCATCTCGGGAACAGGAAAGCCCCGTCCTCGTCCCGGAGCCGACCGTGTCCCTTCCCCGCCGCGGCACGACACGCGGAGCCTGCCCGGTCCCCACGACGTTCCTCCCGCCTAGAACCGCAGGGACCAGGGCGCCAGGGCTGCGCGAACCCGGAGTTCGCCACCACCGCGGCGTTCCTCACCCGACCCCGAGCGACCCGGCTGGGGAGGCCGCGCCGCGTCCCTGAGAGGAACAGAGCGGGGATCCGAGGAGCCGGCCCCGCGCGCCTCACCCGGCCAGCGGTCAGAGACCCGCACCCCACGGCCTTACCCTGCCGCCCGCAGCGGTCCCGGGAAGGCGCCTGCGCGCTCGGCCCCGCGGCGATGAGCACCGCCCTTCCGCCTCTGCGCGCCCGGACGGGGGCGAGCACGGCGAGGGCGGGGCGGGCGCCGGCACGGAGGCGGGGCGAGCACGGCGGGGGCGGGGCGAGGGCGGGGTGCGCGGAGGCGGGAACCTGGGAGGTCGCCGCCGGGTGAAGCTCCGCGCAGGCGGAAAGCCCCGGACTCTTCTTCTCGGGACCGTGGCCAAGACCCGAGCGGCTGCCTAGCCCACGGATTCCTGTCGGGGGCGAGTCCTGGCTGGACTCACGGAGTGGACAGCCCCGCCAGTCCCCAGCACCGGGCAGGAAGTCTGCTGGGCCTGCTTTGCTTTGTTCCAGCGACAGGCCGGCGACGACGGGTGGGTGGCAGTACCCGAACATGCGTCCTCAGAGCCTGGGAGTTGTGCAGAATCACAGCCCTGCCCTCCAGGAGCCACTGCACGTGCGTCCCCAAGTTTGCCAGGACTACGATATCTGTTGACCACGTTGTCAAGACCTGTACGTGTTTCCTGTTGCATCCATCCCTCCCTTTCCCGGTTCGCTATTTTCATCTCGGTCCCGGGACAGGCCCTTGTCCCGTCGTGCAGACTGTTGTGATTTCTGCCTGCGCTCTTTTGTTCAGAGATTCCCTCTTCTGAATCCTGCCCTCTATATGTGCCTACTCCTCTAATAAAGTATTAGAAAATATTTGGCTACAGTTATACTTTTCTAAAATGGGGCCGAACAACACTCTGGGCCCGGTGTCTTCATGAGTCAGAAGGGCTCAGTGAACGTCCAGATCCACCACGTGAGTCTAAGACTGTCAGCACTGGAAATACAGAGACATAGGGCCACGTCCTTGCTCGGAAAGGATCTAATTCTCATTGGAAAGATACTTTCATGCATAAATGGATAGAAAGGAAGGGAACACATGCTAAATGTCACATCGTTAGTATGTACACCGAGCGCTGAAAGTTAGAAGAGGGTCCACTACACACAAAACTATCAGGCAACGCCTTCCTGGAGGAATCAGCTGAGCTTTGGAGGAAAGCCTGAGTTTACATAAGCCCAAAGAATGGGAAATAGGAATCTAGACAAAAGAAATAGTTCAAGTCGAAATTGTGGCAGCTGAAGAGTACAGAACATTTCCTCCAGTTTAGGTGATGGGTGATGAAGCAATTGTGCAGAGCCTTGTACACCAGGTTGTGTTATTTGGAATCTGTTCAGTAATTACTAGGAGGCCATAAAATGACTTTTAGAAAGGAATCAAGTGTACAATACAGTGTTAGGGAAAATTTAATGTGGTGATAATTGGATGAGTCAGAGAGAGAGGCTGGGAGGTGGTACTCATGTCTGTTCCCTAAGTATTCCGGGACAGTGGGACAATCCTTGATATCAGAAGTTTGAGGGAGCAGTGAGCTATGATCTACCAGGAGAAACAGAGCAAACTCTGTCTCAATAAAAGAAAAAGAATGTAATCCCAGCTGTTCCAGAGACTGAGGCAAGAGAATCGCTTGAGCCCAAGAGTTTGCGGTTGCTGTGAGCTGGATCACACGGGAGAGGGAAGGATCAGGGTGGCTCCCAAGTCTGAATTACGAGAATTGATAGATTTAAGGAGCCTAGAGAAGAAGGGAAGGTGACAACAAAGTGGTGACACTAAAGTATCAGTTATGAATTAGCCAGGAGAAAAGTTGGGGCTAAAGATAGAAAGCCTTTTATTTGCTGAGGAATAATGGAGGGAATATAGACAATGATATCTGAGGTTAACATATTTAAGGCCAAGAGGGAGAAGGTGAGCTGACGAAGGATATTACATGGTTACAAATGCAGGGAGAACTTCAGGACATTGCAGGATCATAGGCATTAACCACAGTGTGAACAAGGGCCGTGTTTTGCAGACAAAGCAATCACATTTTATTGAATCTAAGCTTCCATTGATTGTGAAAAGGATTATTTAGCCTGTAGTTCCTGTTATTTGGCAGGTTGAGGTAGGAGGCTTGCTTGAGACCAGGGATTCAAGGCTGCAGTGAGCTATGATCACACCTGTGCATAGCTGCTGCACTCCAGCCTGAGCAACAAAGTGAGACCCCCATCTCAAAAAAACAATTCTTTTAAAGCACCATTATTTTATGTACCACTAAGAAAGAAAAATGAAAGCTACTTTTTAAACTGGTAATGATTATAAAACATATAATTTCAGAAATGCTAATATGTGAAAAATATACATCTTAAAATGATAAAAATCAGTATCAGTCTCTCATTCCTGCCTCGCAACCCAATAGCTTCTGACCCAGTATTTGGCACAAAGTCAGTGTTAAAAATGTTCATTCAATTGATACTGGAAGAGACTTCAAAGCCTCTAACATATAGCTGAACTGCCCGATCACCGCCATCTACATACTTGGTCCTGCTCATTCCCTCCAACAGGTTACATCTTTCACCTCTGGAAGTCCAGTGCCTATACATAACAGATGCTCAATAAATGCATTTTTTTTTTTTTTTTGTAGAGACAGAGTTTCACTTTATCGCCCTCGGTAGAATGCCCTGGCGTCACACAGCTCACAGCAACCTCCAACTCCTGGGCTTAGGTGATTCTCTTGCCTCAGCTCCCGAGTAGCTGGAACTACAGGAGCCCACCACAATGCCCGGCTATTTTTCTGTTTTGCAGCTCAGCCGAGGCCGGATTTGAACCCACCACCTTCGGTATATAGGGCTGGGGCCCTACTTGATGAACCACAGGCGCCGCCCACCTTTTCCTTTCTTTAAAGTGTCCTCTTTCCCCCACAATGTAACAGCCCAAATATGCATATATTTACATCCCCAACAAAAATCCTACAGTTCATACCATCTGAAAATTTTCTCTGCAACAAAATCTACACTAATATATAATCCTCTTCAAGAGTTGTTGCATTTTTGGCCAGGTGCGGTGGACTGCTTGAGCTCAGGAGCTCGAGAGCAGCCTGAGCAGGAGCAAGACCCCTGTCTCTAAAAAAACTATCCGGGTGTTGTGGCAGGTGCCTGCAGTTCCAGTTACTACAGAGGATGAGGCAAAGACGATCTCTTGAGCCTAACAGTAGTTTGAGGTTGCTATGAGTTATGACACCAGGGCATTCTACTCAGGACAATTTCTGCCTCAAACAAAACAAAACTGTTGTTGCATTTTAAAACCACATGATGATCTGAAAGGAGCGATATTAATCTCATAAAGCCAGTTTGGCCAATAGGTGATGATTCTAATTATCTACTGCTATGTAAGAAATTACTCCAAAACTTTGTGTCTTAAATAGCAATTATTTTACTTACTCATAATTCTGTGGATCAAGAATCCAGGCAGGGTTAAGCTGAGTGGTTTCTCTGTTCTATTCACATTGGCTGGGATCACTCTTGGGGCTACATTCAGCTGGAGATCCGCTGAGGCTAGAACATCTATGATAGCTGGAGCTCCCCCTCCTCAGGCTTCTCTCTCCAACAGTTTAGCTAAACTTCTTACCTGGTAATCTCACTTCCCAGAGAAAGCATTGCAAGTGACAAAGGCAAAAGTTGCAGACCTCTAATTCTCATTCTCTAGCCTTAGAAGTTACACAGCATCACACAAGCATGGTGGCTCACACGGTAATCCCAGCTACTTAGGAAGCTGAGGCAGGAGGATCCCTTGACGCCAGGTATTTGAGATTAGCCTGGACAACATACATAGCGTGGCCCATAACTCCACAAAAAAAAAAAAAAAGTTTCACAGGCTGGCAGTGGCTCTTTCCTATAATCCTAGCAATCTGGGAGGCCAAGGCAGGAGGATTGCTTGAGCTCAAGAGTTTCAGACCAGTCTAAATAAGAGCAAGATCCTGTTCCTGCTAAAAATAGAAAAAAATAGCTGGATGCTGTGGTGGTGCCTGTAGTCCCACCAACTTGGGAGGCTGAGGCAAGAGGATCGTTCGAGCCCTAGAGTTTGAGGTTGCGATGAGCTGTGACATCACAGCACTCTACCCAGAGTGACCAACTGAGACTCTGTCTCAAAAAAAAAATAAGTCAGGAGCCTACCTAAAGAGGCTCCTGCTAGCCACCGGACAAGTGAAGCACAATAACTGCAATAGATGGAAACACATCAAATATGAATTGTCTGTCTTATTTCTATGAGCTTATAATGATACTTAAAAAAAAAAAGGTCAAGAATGGAAGAAGCTAATAAACCTACTCATTATTTTGAAAGCTTTTTAATAAAGAAAAAGAATAAAGCAAGTATTCTGACTTTCTTATATAAACTATACCACCGGGTAGCCAAATAGTTGAGAATGGAGTTTCTCTTTATACACCATTCCAGCTACCTTTCCTCTCTCTCCACCTCCTCTTCCCACCCCCTTTCTTCTACACACACACACACACATACACACACACACAAAATCACCCTTGTTTCAAATCTTAGAACAGCCCTACAGGTGAAAGGAATCTCTTTTGGGACTTCAGAAACTAACCACATATTGCACAGAAGCAAAGAGGATCCATCTAAAACTGAATTGTGAATAATGTGAATACCGTGATTTCAAAGTCTTTATTGCTTAAATGAAGCTTATCAAGTCAACTTGTAATTATTTATGGATATACTCATTTATTCAACATTTATTGAATAAATACCCTTCCTTTAAGGAGCTTACAGCAGTATTATACATAATATATATACACAGTATTACATATGGTCTAAGAGAATAATAATTGTTTATTTTTATTTACTTATTTTTGAGATAGAATTTCACTTTGTTGACCTCCATTGAATGCCATGGTATCACAGTTTACAACCTCAAACTCTTGCCTCAGCCTCCTGAGTAGCTGGGACTAAAGGCGCCCACCACAACGCTCAGCTATTTTTAGAGATGGGGCCTCACGCTTGCTCAGGCTGGTCTGGAACCTATGAGCTCAGGCACTCCACTCGCCTCAGCCTCCTAGGATTGTAGACGTGGGTCACCATGCCCAGCTAATAATTGTTATTTTCACTGTTAATTTCAGATACTAGCTAGAATTATTCTCCTATATACACAGATGTTCAAACATATATATGTACATCATCATACATACATAGAAGAATGATTTTGTTTATATGGACCGTGGAAGGAATGATACATGTTCTATCTTTACAGAGAAGAAGAGTTATTTAATGTGGTAATATGATGTATTCATTGATTCATGGACCCCAAACCTCCAAAGAATGCTGCAAACCTACAACTCTCTCAGCCCAGGATTTTGAATTTAAATTTAAATATACAACATGTGAGGTAACTTAGGCCAACATATTCTTAGGGAATTACAAACAGCTACAATCCCCAATAATGAGTGACGCTGTTGGATCAGTGTTTAAGCAGATAGGTAAAGCCAATTTGATGACACAAGTGCTGCTTTATTACTTTATCTCCTGTGTCTTTCACAACCGACTGGATTGTCACACTCTATTATGTGGCACACAGATCCCCTGGCTTAGCACTGTCATGATGCTTGTCTAAAACAGCATTTGGAAATGAGAATTTGGGCTAATCTTGAAGGAGGCAGCCTGCCAGTAAGAACTCTTCAAACCAAAAAGTCTTCCCGAGGGAAATGGCAAGAACTCCATCTTAAAATCATATAAATCAAAAGGATAGAAGGTTCTAACCTGTAAAATGTACTGTAAATACATCAGGATTTAAAATCAGATTTTAAAATAAATTTGTATTTATAGTAAGGAATCAAAGTCCACATCAGTGAAAAAATGTAAGACACTAAATAAACCCTTTGCTTCTGGCTCGGCGCCTGTGGCTCAGGCGCCAGCTACGTATACCTGAGCTGGCAGGTTTGAATCCAGCCCAGGCCACCAAATAACAATGACGGCTGCAACCAAAAAATGGCCAGGCATGGCTGGGAGTTATGGCAGGCGCCTGCAGTCCCAGTTACTTGGGAGGCGGAGGCAAGAGACTTGCTTGAGCCCAGGAATTGGAGGTTGCTGTGAGCTGTGATGCCATGGCACTCTATCCAGGGTGACAGCTTGAGGCTCTGTCTCAAAAAAACAAACCCTTTGCTTCTTACTTGATTTTTTTTTTTTTTTTTGAGATAAGAGCCTTAAGCTGTCACCCTGGATAGAGTACTGAGGCATCACAGCTCACAGCATCCTCAAACTCCTGGGCTCAAGCGAGTCTCTTGCCTCCGCCTTCCAAGTAGCTGGGACTACAGGCGCCCGCCACAACACCCGGCTATTTTTTGGTTGCAGCCGTCACTGTTGTTTGGCGGGGCCGGGCTGGATTCGAACTCGCCAGCTCAGGTGTATGTGGCTGGCACCTTAGCTGCTTGAGCCATAGGTGCTGAGCCTTACTTGATTTTTTGCTTCAGTTCACCATTTTTTTTAAAGAGCACCAGACCCAGAAGGATTGCTGAGGAGGGGGCAGGACCTAGAATGTGTGGGGTCTGATTTTTCTATTGCCATTCTGTTTGACAATAGGTTTGAGGGTTGGGGTTTGGGTTGAATGAGATAGGAGGTGGTGAACACTGTCACAGTGCTCTACGAACACGGATTTAAAAATCTAAATGAGATACCACATGTGCCCAATAATAACAGCCACTACATATCACTTGAATGATTCTCATAAAATGAAGGCCAGAACCTAGGTGCTCTGACAATGTAAAGGAAAATAATCCTTCCCGGATATGTAGTGAAGATAGATTTGGAAAAACTCTGTCTATAAAAAGTTATTTTCTATAATTGATGGAGTTAGTTTTCTGGAATAAGAGCTGAACTGAACTGAACTAAACTGTTATTGAATCCACAGTAGTCAGTTAAGCAGGAGAAATAACCCCTGGGTGCCCTTTCTCTTCCGGGACATCTTCCAGCATCCAGAGAAGAGGGCTAGGAAGAGAAAAGTATCTTGTCTCTTCAATTTCAGGACCCACGTCTGCAACTCGAGGAAGTATATGATGAGAAGAAATAAAAAACAAACAAAATAAAAAAAAATTTATTTCAAGACCCCCCTACCTACAGCTATTGTGGGATAGTGCTGTGTGGCTTACTTGTGAAATATTGGAGGTGGGCTCAGTGCCCGTAGCATAGTGGTTATGGCATCAGCCACATACACTGAGGCTGGCAGCTTCTAACCCGGCTAAATAACAATGACAACTGCAACAACAAAAAAATAGCCGGGTGCCCGCAGTCCCAGCTACTTGGGAGGCTGATGCAAGAGAATCACTTAAGCCCAAGAGTTTGAGGTTGCTGTGAGCTGTGATGCCATAGCACTCTACCAGAGGCAACATAGTGAGACTCTGACTTAAAAAAAAAAAAAAAGATGATTACTACATCAAAATATTAAGCAATGTTAATAATAATAATGCAAAGAAAGTAACATTCATATTGTCAGATAAGAGTATGTCTGTTATAGAATGCTTTGACACTGAGGTTCAGTATGATGTCATCAGTTAACTTCTTTTTTTCTTTTTTCAAAGTAATCGTCTGTTTTCTTTACTGAATGTATTTATTTTCATTCATTGTTTACGAGGTTTTTGTTTCTAGTCCTTATCTTAAACATTGTTATTGTTATTAAATTTTTAGTCATTTTAATTCTGTGAAGGCAAAAAGTGGAAACCTAATAAACACATGTACATGTAAAAAAATAAGAAAGAAATATGAAAAAGAAAGAAAGAAAGAAATATTGGAGGTGCTTGTTCTATGTAATTGTTTGGGGGAAAGATGGCACTACTGCATTACCCTAGATAAACATTTGTGCTGATTAGAAGGGTAGGGCCAGAGAGCACTAAATTCTATTCAAATGAATGAGAAGGGCTGGGAAAGAAAAGTGTGAACTTTCTCCAACATGAAGTGTAATTTATGATTCATCAGGTACCCTGAATTTTCCTCTCCAAAGAATAGTTTAAATGAAATGCACCAGAGCCAGTATCCAGAGTAAACCCTGGTGTGACTCCCTGGTTTGCGCTCTGCTGGAAGTTAGAGCCATTAGAGAAGCAGAAACCATTCCTCTGGAGATCCTCTTCTAATTATTTTATTTCATTGCAGTTTTTGGCTGGGGCTGGGTTTGAACCTGCCACCTCCGGCATATGGGGACTGCGCCCTACTTCTTTGAGCCACAGGACCCACCCTCCTCTTCTAATTTTTGCCTCTTATCTTTTGTAAAATACTCAATTCCTTTAAGCCATCTCACAGTGTGAGATTTAATTACATTCAGGTTGCCTTTTCTTCCGTCCTTCCTTCCTGTTACTCATGTGATCGAAACCCCCAAGTAGAGATTTTTATAGCGTCCTGCGATCTACGACATCCAGAGTAAATTTTGGAAACCTTGTGTCCTTAGTGAAGTTCTCAACTTTCTCAGCTTGCTTATCTTACACTGAATTAACAAAGTTTTGGTAGTCGGCTAAGCAGATTAAATGTCACACTTTAAATAGAAAAGAGAAGGCTCTACCGAACTGACCTATTTTTCATCTGTGATTTAGAAAAAGGCAAGATTAGCATGGATATTGCATTTTCAAGGACCTCACCACTATTAAATAGACTGTTAAGTGCATTTTATGGCTGGAGAGTCTGTTCCCAGCTCAGTCGACAAGTTCATCTCTATCTGCTACGTTGAACATTCACTGACTAAAATACTTTCTGTGGATGTAATACCTATGCTCTGTATCTTTTAAGTACATAACTCTAAATATTTTAGGACTAGTAAAATGTAACTCAATAAATGTCCCAAGAATATGTATTGTCCCTCAAGAAAAATACAGTGTTCATATTTATCCAATACCAGACGTCTTTTGCTCCATTAGCCCCTGTAAGGTGACCAGATGTTAAAAAATAACACAGGCACTCGTAAAACAATGTCACAAGTCACAAGTCTTATTTAAACCAAGAAAGAAACAATAGCTGGTTAAAACTTCACCCTCACATCAACTTAACTTGTTCTCTGGGTTTCAAAGCTATGAAAGGATTAGTTTATAGGCTTTAGTCTAAACTCAACAGAAACCAGGCACGGTGGCTCACACCTGTAATCCCAGCACTCTGAGAGGCTAAGATGGGAAGACTGTTTGAGGGCAGGTGTTTGAGACCACCCTTTCCCTACAAAAATAAAAATAAGTAGCTGGTGTGATAGATAGGGCACGCCTATAGTCTTAGATACTCAGGAGGTTGAGGCAGAAGCATTGTTTGAACCCAGGAGTTTAAGGCTCACAGCAACCTCCAACTCTTGGGCTCAAGTGATTGTCTTGCCTCAGACTCCCAAGCAGCTGGGACTACAGGTGCCTGCCACAACACCCGGCTATTTCTTTGTTGCAGTTGTCATTGTTGTTTTAGCTGGCCCAGGCCAGGTTACAATTCTCCAGCGTCAGGCCATCCACCCAGATTTTTGTTTGTTTGTTTGTTTAGCAGGCCCAGGCCTGGTTCCAACACATCACCCCAGGGCTGGTGCTCTTACTACTGAGCTACAGGCACTCTAATGAGCTTAAGTAACCCTCCTGCCTCAGCCTCCCAGTAGCTGGGACTACAGGAAGAAGAAACCCAAGTTTCTTTTTTTTTTTGAGACAGAGCCTCAAGCTGTCACCCTGGATAGAATGCCATGGCCTCACAGCTCACAGCAACCTCCAATTCCTGGGCTCAAGCGAGTCTCCTGCCTCCACCTCCTAAGTAGCCGGGACTACAGGTGCCTGCCACAACGCCCGGCCATTTTTTGGTTGCAGCCATCATTATTGTTGGGTGGCCCGGGCTGGATTCGAACCTGCCAGCTCAGGTGTAAGTGGCTGGCGCCTCAGCCCATTGAGCCACAGGCACCGAGTCGAAACCCAAGTTTCTTAATGACATTGTAAAATCAGGTACCAACTCTGGACTAACTCCCTCTAAGTAATTAAATATCTTCATTGCTTAGGTCACTGTAATCAGGTTTTCATTTACTTGCAGCTGAACACATTCTAACTGGTACACTGTTTTCCTTACTCAGGATTTTAAAGTTTAGAATTAGGCTAGGTGCAGTGGCTCATGCCTGTAATACAAGCACTCCGGAAGGCTGAAGCAGGAGGATTGTTTGAGCTCACAGGTTTGAGACCAGCCTGAGCAAGAACGAAACCCCCATCTCTAAAAATAGCTCGGCCTTGTGGCGTGGACCTGTAGTCCCAGCTACTCAGGAGGCTGAGGCAGGAGGATCATGTAAGCCTAAGAGTTTGAGGTTGCTGTAAGATGCCACAGCACTCTGCCAAGGGCAACAAAGTGAGACTCTGTCTCAAAAAATAAAGTTTTGAATGAAATGAGGAAATGAGATCATGTTTGGGAAAAGCTATGCCTGCTTTGTCATGTTGACTTCCCTGAAAGGCCGTGCTGTTTTGCCTTTGAGCTGTTGTTTTTTCTTCTACACTTTCTCTTGTATCAGCCCCTCACCACCCCCATTTCTGGCTAACTCACAGTCCTCATTTCATTTCTTTCTAGATGTCTCCTCCTGCCTGCACAGAAGCTGACCTCTGCTCCCCAGAGTTCTCGTTTCACGTCCTGTCTTGGTGTTTCCAAGGCAGCCTGACCCTCCCTGTTCTTACCGCCATTACCTGTCACCACCCTTACCGACGTGGAAGCTCCTTGTCATTCGGCTGCATCCGATGCAGAAGGGTGTCATCAGGAGTCAATTTCCTTCTTGTCCTTAGGTCTTTCTTCCTCTCAGCTTATTCCTGGGCAGATTTCTCCCATGTGGAACAAGATGACCACCGGTAGCCTCAGGCCTACCTTTCGCCAACTTGGCAACCGTGATTATAAGAGAATGCTCTTTGCTCTTTTCCTGCAGCCACCAAGAAGCTTGTATGCAGGTTCAGTGCCCATAGCCAGCGTCTAGGGCAACAGCCACAGACAGCAGGGCTGGTGGGTTCAACCAGGGCTGGTGGGCTAAACAACAATGACAACTACAACAAAAAGATAGCTGAGCATTGTGGCAGGTGCCTGTAGTCGCAACCACTGGGAGGCTGAGGCAAGAAAATTGCTTGTCCCAAGTGTTTGAGGTTGCTGTGAGCTGTGACACCACAGCACCCTACCAAGGGCAACATAGTGAGACTATCTCAAAAAAAAAAAAAAAGAAAAAGCAGCAGCAAAGAGGGAGGTGGGACACGGGGGCACAGTGGCTCATGCCTGTAATCCTAGTACTCTGGGAGGCTGAGGCAGGCGGATTGCTTGAGCTCAGGAGTTCGAGACCAGCCCTAGCAAAAGTGAGACCCTAGCTCTACTAAAAATAGAAAAACTAAGGCAAGAGAATCGCTTGAGCCCAAGAGCTGGAGGTTGCTGTGAGCTCTGATGCCACAGCACTCTACCGAGGGCAACAGCTGGAGACTCTGTCTCAAAAACAAAAGAAGCAGAGGGTGGCGCCTGTGGCTCAGAGGAGTAGGGCACCAGACCCATATGCTGGAGGTGACAGGTTCAAACCCAGGCCTGGCCCAAAACTGCAAAAAACAAAACAAAACAAAAAGCACAGAGACAAGGCTTGGGTGCGTTCAAGATTCAGCTTTACCCCATATCCACCACCAGGGCCAAGGACGGTGGAAAGCCTTGATGCTACAGATGCAGTGGCTGTTAACAGCGCTCGGCAAGAAAAGCTGAAAGGCCACCCTCAGCCACAGCAGCCTTGCTTGGGGAATTCTCAAAGCTGGCAAAGCCTGTGTCAGTTAAATCACCCTGATTAAGGTTGATGACAACAAGAAATGAGGGGACTAGCTAGCCTTTGCCAAGCTAACGAAGGGGTAACCCAGTGAAGTGGTGGGCTGTGGCTGTGTAGTGGTTGAGGACTATGGCAGAGACTCTCAGGCCAAGATGTCACGGAAGAAGACTTCAAATGCAAGAAACGCACAGATACAACTTTGACGCATGTGCCTTAAAAAAAAAGAGTGGGTCTCTAAATAAATAAATATGAAAATAAGAAAATAAAAGAGACTGTCTCTCACATTAGGTCCAGAAAAAGACTTGGCCTAAACTCGTCCAGTCGAGGGCCGTATATCATCTTCCATAGCAAAGACATAGACAGGGTCAGCCCCACCAGAATCACGAGAACTAAGGATGAGGAAGGGGCAGTTCTGCAAAGGAAAATGGATGCTTGGCAACTAGAAAATGGAGAAATAGAAGCGGGGCAGGTTGCTTGACCTCAGGAGTTTGAGACCAGCCTGAGCTAGAGCCGGGCGTCGTGGGCGGCTGAGACAAGAGGATCTCTGGAGCCTAAGAGTTTGAGGTTGCTGTGAGCTATGACGCCACAGCACTCTAGCCAGGGCGATAGAGTGAAATTGTATCTCAAAAAAAGGAAAAAATAAAAAAGGATTTTTAACACGACTCAGCAAAAACTCAGGAAAACTTCAGTGACTGTGCCATTGCGCCATTCCGTGGCACATAAATACAACTCAGTTTTCTTCAGGTCTTTTTAAAATTTTTTTGTAGAGACAGTCTCACTTTATTGCCCTCCATAGAGTGTGGTGGCGTCACACAGCTCACAGCAACCTCCAGCTCCTGGGCTTAGGCGATTCTCTTGCCTCAGCCTCCCGAGGAGCTGGGACTACAGGAGCCCGCCACCAACGCCCAGCTTTTTTTTTGTTTTGTTTTGCAGTTGGGCCAAGGCCGGGTTTGAACCCGCCACCTTCGGCATATGGGGCCAGCGCCCTACTTGCTGAGCCAGAGGCACCACCTTTCTTCAGGTCTTTAGTACTTAGTAACAGCCTGCTTTAGTTTGCTCAGGCTGCCATAAAAAAAGCCATGTGAGTGGTTTACAGAAATTCACGTGCTCATAGTGCTGGTTCCCAGGGAGAGGTGTCCTCCCAGCTTGCAGAGGGCCGCCTCCCTCCTGCGTCCTCAGGTGGCTGTTCCGTGGAGACATGTGCCTGGAGAGAAAGAAAGAGGGGCTGGAGAGCTTTCTCTGTTATAAGGCCACCAGTCCTAACAGGTGAGGGCTCCCCTCTTAAGACCTAATTTAATTTTAATTATCTCCAAAAGATCCGACCTCCAAATATAGTCACATGGAGGGGTTAGACCATCAACATATGAATTTTGAGGAGGACACATTTCTGTCCATTGGACAGTCCTATATAAAGTCAGGGAAACTGCACACCGGTTTGGATCAGTCCTCTGCCCACCCTGAATCGGTCTGTCCCAGGCGCTGCCACTGCAGTGTCACCTGAAGAAGCAGAGCTCGGCCCAAATGGAAGATGCATGAGCAAAATTAATGTTATTGTTTTAATTCACTAAAAAAAAAAGAAAAGAAAGAAAGTTAGGGAGACATTCTCATTTGTCTTCCCAACTCTTAGCAAGTCTTAATTATGAAAATAATGAACTGTTAAATTTTTTTTCTTTTTAAGATAGTCTCATTGTGTTGCCCTCAGTAGAGTGTCATGGCATCACAGCTCACAACAACCTCAAACTCTTGGGCTCAAGCAATTCTCTTGCCTCAGCCTCCCAGTACCTGGGACTACAGGCACCCGCCAGAACGCCTGGCTATTTTTTTGTTGTTGTACTTGTCATTGTTGTTTAGCAGGCCCAGGCCAGCCGCCGGTGTTATGTGGCCGGCACCCTACCCACTGAGCTATGGACTCCAAGCCTGAACCCTTAAATTTCACCAAACGTAGTGGCTCACTCCTGTAATCCTAGCAATCTAGGAGGTTGAGGCAGAAAGCCAGGGGTTCAAGACCACCGCGAGCAAGAGTGAGATCCTATCTCTACAAAAAGTAGAAAAATTAGCCATCTGTGGAGGCTCATGCCTGTAGCCTGGAGTCCCAGCTTCTCAGAAGGCTGAGGCAGGAGGATCACTGGAGCCTAGGAATTTGGGGTCACAGTGAGCTAAGATGATGCTAATGAAGTCTACTCTGAGTGACAAAGCCAGACACTGTCTCAAAAAAAAAAATTAATTAAAAAAAGCTGCTGTGTTTCATTAGTAAGGCAAAAGAACTTGCAAATCACCTCACAGTTCTTGAGTGGCTACCATATACCAGGTAAGCACCTTACATATGTTAACTAATTTCTTTTTTTTTTTTTTCCTTGAGACAGAGCCTCAAACTGTCACCCTGGATAGAGTGCTGTGGCATCACAACTCACAGCAACCTCCAGTTCCTGGGCTCAAATGAGTATCTTGCCTCCGCCTCCCAAGTAGCTGGTACTACAGGCACCCGCCACAACGCCTGGCCATTTTTTGGTTGCAACCGTCATTATTGTTTGGCGGGCCCGGGCTGGATTAGAACCCGCCAGCTCATATGTATGTGGCTGGCGCCTTAGCCCATTGAGCCACAGGTGCCGAGCCGCATATATTAACTAATTTCATCTTCACAACCATCTTACCAGTAGATAGTACTTTAATTCCAATTTTACAGATCAAAAAGTACAACTAGGGCGGTGCCTGTAGCTCAGTGAGTAGGGCGCCAACCCCATATACCGAGGGCTGTGGGTTCAAACCCAGCCCCAGACGAACTGCATCAAAAATTAGCCGGGCGCTGTGGTGGGCACCTGTAGTCCCAGCTACTTGGGAAGCTGAGGCAAGAGAATCGCCTAAGCCCAAGAGCTGGAGGTTGCTGTGAGCTGTGACTCGATAGCACTCTATCGAGGGTGATAGAGTGAGATTCTGTCTCCATAAAAAAAAAATAAATAAATAAATTTAAAAAGTACAACTAGTTTAATATCACAGTTCAAACCCAAATAGTCTGGCTCCTGAGACTGTGCTCTTAACCACTCTGTACTGCTAATACTTAGTGTAGGCATTTCCACTTTCCTGTGGCAAACATAGTTATACAAAACTACAGGCACCAGCCACCACACCCAGCTATTTTGGGTTGCAATTGTCATTGTTGTTTAGTAGTCCAGGGCCAGGCTTGAACCCACCAGCTGACGTGTATGTGGCCGGCGCTCTACTCACTGAGCTATGGGCACTGAGCCTCATGTAAACTTCTTAGAACAATAATTTTAAATTAAAAAGCAAAAATAGGAACAATTGAAAATTACAGTCAAGTCAGCAATGACAGAAAATCCTCCTAAAAATTTGGGAGTTCCAGCTTTGCCAAGCCTTGCATTGCATGGTAGAAGACTGAATTCTCAATAAGGTCTAACATTACTCAATTTATTTTGTAAATATCCAAGTATAATTGGAAACAGAAATAGGGTGACCCCAAATGTCCTAAATTTGCCTGGGATTGTTGGTCTTCTGATTCAGAGAATTTGAATTTCTGTCTGTTCTGGAACTAGAACCAACTAAACTCTTCCAAACGTGGGGTTTTGGGGGTGGAGGTGGTCTTGATGTCTGATTAGAGTGCAGTGGCAACATCTTCGTTCACTGCATCTCCAAACTCCGGGGCTCAATTAATCCTCCTGCCTCCGCCCCCTGAGTAGTTGAGACTACAGGTGCACAACAGCACACCCAGCTAATGTTTCTATTTTTTGTAGACATGGGATCTACTGTGTTGCTCAGGCTGGCCTCAAATTCCTGGCCCAAAGTGATCCTCCCACCTCAGCCTCACAAAGAGCTAGGATTACAGTCATGAGCCACCATGCCCAGCCTCTTTGCCATAAACTTTAAAATGTCTGTTTTTCTCCTGGATGCAGTGGCTCACACCTGTAATCGTAGCACTCTGGGAGGCTGAGGCAGGTGGATGGAATTCAGGAGTTCAAGACCAGCCTGAGCGAGAACCAGACCCTGTCTCTAAAAATTAGTTGGGTGTCATGGTGGGGCACCTATAGTCCCAGCTCCTTGGGAGGCTGAGCAAGAGGATCTCTTGTGAGGAGAGGAGAAGGCACATGGAGGGAGGGTATTTGGTGGGCTCTCACCTAGTGTGCTCAATGCAAGGGTTCATTTCAAAACAACTAAGAGTATAGAAGTCATGCCACAAAAATGAGTAAGCGAGCTAATGGTTATGTTAGTTTGATTTAAGCATTTCACATTGTATGCCAAATCATCACACATGTATCTCATAAATGTATAGTTATGATTTAATAAAAATTAAGTTAAATAAATTAAGTTTAGGGCACTGGCCCCATATACCAAGGGTGGTGGGTTTGAACTTGGCCCTGGCCAAATTGCAACAAAAAAGATAGTTGGGCGATGTGGCGGGTACCTGTAAGTTCCGTTGTCCCAGCTACTTGGGAGACTGAGGCAAGAGAATCACCTAAGCCCAAGAGCTGGAGGTTGCTGTGAGCTGTGACGCCTAGCACTCTACTGAGGGTGACACAGTGAGACTCTGTCTCTAAAAAAATAAAAAATAAAAAATAAAAAATTAAGTTTAAAGAAAGAAAAAGAGGATTGTTTGAGCCTAGGAGTTTGAGGTTGCTCTGAGCTATGACCCATGGCACTTTACCAAGGGAAAAAAAGTTAAGACTGTCTCAACAACAACAACAAAAAATGGGTGGTACCCGTAGCTCAGTGAGCAGGCCACTGGCCACATACACTGAGGCTGGCAGGTTCGAACCTGGCCTGGGCCAGCTTAAAAAAACAATGACAACTGCAACCAAAACAACAAAAAAAAAGTAGGTGGGCATTGTGGCGGTTGCCTGCAATCCCAGCTACTTGAGAAGAGGTTGAGGTTGCTGTAGCTGTGACACCATGGCATTCGAACTAGGGCAACAGCTGGAGACTCTGTTTCAAAAAGAAAAAAAAAAAGAGAGAGAGAGAAATGTTTGTTTTAAAATTGAAAAACTGGCTCAGCGCCTGTGGCTCAACGGGCTAAGGCATCAGCCATTACACCTGAACTGGCAGGTTCGAAACCAGCCCGGGCCTGCCAAACAATAATGACGGCTGCAACCAAAAAATGGCCGGGTGTTGTGGAGGGCACCTGTAGTCCCAGCTGCTTTGGAGGTGGAGGCAGAAGACTTGCTTGAGCCCAGGAATTGTAGGTTACTGTGAGCTGTGATGCTACAGCACTCTACCCAGGGTGACAGCTTGAGGCTCTGTCTCAAAAAAATAAAAAAATAAATAAAAAATAAAATAAAATTCAAAAACTAAGCAGACTCTTTTCTCTATGAAGTTCTGCTATAACAAAAGATAATAGTTCATACTCATTATATTTTACAATAATGGGATTACCTCATGGGGTTGTGGTGATTAACTGAGTTCATACGTACATGTATAAAGTGCCTACAGCAAGTGAGGACTCCCCAGGTGTCTGTGGGCCAAGCATTGTTGCAAGCACTTTACATGTACTACCTCATTTAGTTTCACAACAACTTCCCGAGGCAGATACTTTTATCCTCTTGTTACAGCTGAGGACACTAAGTCACAGTGACGTTGTACGTGTCACATGGCTAACAGGTGGAAGGGCTAGATTTCAAGCCCAGGCAGTCGGGTTCCAGATCCCATCCTTTGCTTCTGAAAAGAAAACAGAAGAATCACAGGAAATTCCAAGGAAAGAATCAAAGGTTAGCGTTTCAGAATTTTACTGTGACACTCTACTTTGACATGAATCAGAAAAGTGAGATGGGCTGATGGATGGATCAAAGGGTAAAGGGATGGGTCAATTATTTCATAAAGTGGATTAAAATCCTAATAGTAGTATGGTGAGTATATAGGTACTTATACAATGGCCATTCATCTTTTCTGTGTCTGAGATTTTCCTTAATAAAATGTTGAACACTCTTCCCAAATATTACTGCAACATATTGGCCTCCTTTTTTTTTTTTTTGAGACAGAGTCTCAAGCTGTTGCTCTGGTTAGAGTACTGTGAGGTCACAGATCCCAGCAACCTCAAACTCCTGGGCTCAAGCAACCCTCTTGCTCAGCCTCCCAAGTAGCTGGGACTAGATAGCTGCCCACCACAATGCTGGGCTATTTTTAGAGACGGAGTCTTGCTCTGGTTCAGGCTGGTCTCAAACCTGTGAGCTCCAGCAAGCCACCCTCCTCGGCCTCTCAGGCCTCCCACTCTTCCTTCTAGAGTATTAGAATTACAGGTGTAGCCACTGTGCCTCTCCTTTTATTTATTTACTTATTTATTGAGACAGAGCCTGAAGCTGTCACCCTGGGTAGAGTGCTGTGACATCACAGCTCACAGCAACCTACAATTCCTGGGCTCAAGCAAGTCTCTTGCCTCTGCCTCCCAAGTAGCTGGGACTACAGGTGCCCGCCACAACACCCAGCCATTTTTTGGTTGCAGCTGTCATTGTTGTTTGGTGGGCCCGGGCTGGATTCTAACCCACCAGCTCAGGTGTACGTGGCTGGCGCCTTAGCCTGTTGAGCCACAGGCGCCGAGCCTGCCTCTACTTTTAAAAGTCTACACTGGGCTTGTCGCCTGTCGCTCAGTGGTTAGGGCGCTGGCCACATACACTAAGGCAGGCAGGTTCAAACCTGTTTTGGGGTCTGCTAAACAACAATGACAACTGCAACAACAACAACAAAAAAGTCACCAGGTGTTGTGGCAGGAGCCTGCAGTCCCAGCTACTTGGGAGGCTGAGGCAAGAGAATCTCTTAAGTCCAAGAGTTGGAAGTTGCTGTGAGCTGTGACACTACGGCACTCAATCCAGGGCAATAGAGTGAGACTATGTCTCAAAACAAACAAACAAAAGTCTACGCTATCCAGCGTCCAACCACATATGACACCATACATTGAACTACTGCATTGCTATGGATTTCTGAGATAAGAGTGATCACAGTAGACTAGCCTAAAAAGAGTCCTAAAGGAAAGTCACTGTCAGTCCCTTTTCTGCTGGTTGTGGCAAGATGGAAGAAAAAAAGACTAACCTACTATATTTAGCAGAGACAGGACTGTGCCAATAATCCATGAGTCAACACGTTTAAAGGGGGTGACTTGGTCTGTCGGGCTGCTCTGAGACGACGCCTTAGACTGGGTCTAGAGATTTCCTCGTCACAGGTCCGGAGGCTGGAGAACTGAGAACGAGGCACTGCAGCCTGGGTGTGGGCGAGGACTGCTTCCTCACAGAGGCTCGTCTTCCCACTGTCACCTCCCAAGGCAGAAGGGGCAAGAGATTTCTCCGGGGTGTTTTTCTGGTTTTGTTTGTTTGATTTTGCGCATGATTTCCTTTACTATTATTTTCTTTTGTGACCCATTATTTCATTTCCATTATATATACTAAATGTGTATGGTATGTTTTGATATAGACAGTGAAATGGTTGCTACGGTCAAGCAAATTAAGAGCATTAATTCCATGTATAAGGCTCTGCCTTTATGACCTAATCACCTCCACAAAGCCCCATCCCCCAACACAGAAGGGTTAGAATATTAACATGTGAGTTTGGGGGAGACATAAACATTCAGTCTATTTCAGGAAGAAAGAAGCTGAAGACAAATTACTCACAGACATTTAGGTTGAATCCTTAGGTGGTTAGTCTATATATATGTTTTGTCACCCGCAGTAGAGTGCTGTAGTGTTATAGCTCACAGCAGCCACCAACTCTTGGGCCAAAATCCTCTTGTCCCAGTTTTTCCATTTTTATTTATTTATTTATTTATTTTTGGAGACAGAGCCTCAAGCTATCACTCTGGATAGAGTGCTGTGGCATCACAGCTCACAGCAACCTCTAATTCCTGGGCTCAAGCGAGTCTCCTGCCTCCACCTCCCAAGTAGCTAGGACTACAGGCGCCCGCCACAACGCCCGGCCATTTTTGGTTGCAGCTGTCATTGTTGTTTGGCGGGCCCGGGCTGGATTTGAACCTGCCAGTTCAGGTGTACGTGGCTGATGCCTTAGCCCGTTGAGCCACAGGCACTGAGACAGTTTTTCCATTTTTAATAGAGACAGGGTCTTGCTTTTGCTCAGGCTGGTCTCAAACCTGTGAGCTCAAGCAATCCACCCACTTCAACCTCCCAGAATGCTAGGATGACAGATGTGAGCCATCACGCCAGGCCTGTTAGTCTTGATATAATACGAATAGCTTATCTCTTTTGAATGCTCATTGAAGATAGCTTTCATATGAAGGCTAAAACCCAATTATAGCACAAGAATACAGGGAAAAGGGAAAGGGAGGGGAGGGGAGGGGGGAGGATGGGTGGAGGGAGGGCAATTAGTGGGATCACACCTATGGTGCATCTTAGCAGGGTACTAGTGAAACTTATTAAATGTAGAATATCAATGTCTTCATATACTGATTAAGAAAATACCATGGAGGCTATCTCTAACAGTACGATCAAAATATTTCTGATTGTATATGAAGTAAGCACATTGTGCCCCATGATTGCACCAATGTACACAATTATGATTTAATAAAATTATTAAAAAAACACTCTGCATGTATTAACTAATTTACTCCTCTAACAACCTCTGACCAATATTGTCCCTGTTTTAAAGATAAGGTAACGCGCCTTGGTGCCTATAGCTCAGTGGCTAGGGCGCCAGCCACACACTCTGGAACTGGCAGGTTTGAACCCAGCCCAGGCCTGTTAAACAACAATGATGACAATAACAACAAAATAGCCGGACATTGTGGCAGGCACCTTCCAGCTACCTGGGAGGCTGAGGCAAGAGAATTGCTTATGCCCAAGAGTTGGAGGCTGCTGTGAGCTGTGACGACACAGCACTCTACCCAGGGGCAACTAAGTGAGACTATGTCTCAAAAAAAAAAAAAAAAAATTCCTCCCCATGGAAACATGTTAAGTAGGAAATAAATATTTCCTTACCTCAACCTTAGTAGTTCAACTCTAAGAATGAGAAAATAGTAGTTACACACACATACATAAAGAGCGGTTTTGAGGCTTCCCAGAAAGCATTTATAATATTTAAAATTGAAGTACCTTCAAGAGGGCCTGGAGGACAGAAAATCTAAGAGAAAAAACTCTTCCCAAAGCAGTATGTAACTAAGATAATCCGCTTAGAGCACTGAGCACGTTTCCTGGAGTGTGCTAAGTGGTCAATTAATCTTCTTAGCTCCCATCATCATCATCATCATGGTTGTTTTCCTGTATTTAGCTACAATTCACTTTCTGTATGCAAATACAAAACAAATAAGTAAAACAATTTAAGTGGATTCCTGACCAAATCCTGTGCAGAGGACAGAAACATTTTACATTTCAAAGTGCTGTGAATTTTGCACAGCAATTAAACATGTATCATTTGATCCCCCAAACAACCCTGCAAAGGCAGATATTACAATGGAAATTACATCTTGTGCAGGAGTTAAATTCTAAAGTAACATGTAAGGTAAAAAAAAAAAATCAAATATAAAATTAGCTACAAAGCCCATTAAACTTGTCCTAGTATACAAGCATACCATCTATTAATCTACTAGCCAGCTTTTTGTTTGGTTGAGCTCTAAATGTAATAGCTGACTTGCATTTAGAGCTATGTTTTCAAAAAATAAGGGCAGTATATCTAAACACCATTTTTAAGGCCGGGCACAGTTTGTAATCCTAGCACTCTGGATGGCAAAGGTGGGTGGATTGCTTGAGCTCAGGAGATCAAGACCCACTTGAGTAAGAACAAGGCCCTTCTCTACTAAAAATAGAAAAAACTAGCCAGGTGTTTTGACAGGTGCCTATAATCCCAGCTACTTGGGAGGCTAAGGCAGGAGGATTGCTTGAGCCCAAACGTTTCAGATTGCTGTGAGCTATGATGCCACTGCACTTGACCTAAGGTGACACAGTGAGACTCTGTCCCCCAAAAATAAAGAAAAAAACACCACCAGGGGCAGGGTATGGTGGCGGATGCCTGTAATCCCAGCACTCTGGGAGGCTGAGGCAGGTGCATTGCCTGAGCTTACAGGATAGAGACCAGCCTGAGCAAGAGCGAGACCCTGTCTCTAAAAATAGCCGGGCATTGTGGCAGGCACCTATAGTCCCAGCTACTTGGGAGGCTGAGGCAAGAGATAATTGTTTGAGCCCAAGAGTTTGAAGTTGCTGTGAGCTATGATGCAACAGCACTCTACCAAGGGTGACAAAGTAAGATTCTGTCTCAAAACAAAACAACCCCACCCACCATTTTTGACAGTGAGTTACCCACACTATAAAAGGCACAAGGGGGGTGGCACCTGTGGCTCAGCGAGTAGGGCACCGGCCCCATATGCCAAAGGTAGCGGGTTCAAACCCAGCCTTGGCGAACTGCAAAACAGAAAAATAGCCAGGCGTTGTGGCAGGCACCTGTAGTCCCAGCTACTCAGGAGGCTGAGGCAACAGAATCGCCTAAGCCCAGGAGTTGGAGGTTGCTGTGAACAGTGTGATGCCACAGCACTCTACCCAGGGCGATGAAGTGAGACTCTGTCTCTACATAAATAAATAAATAAATAAATAAATAAATAAATAAATAAATGGCACAAGGGAACTTAGATTAACTATTGAAACAGACAACATCTGCAGAGCTTCATATTTAAATGTTTTTTCATTCTCTCTCTCTCTCCCTCCCTCTCCATTATCTTTTAAATGATGTTGATTTAATTGGAGTAAGTTAAACAGATATGTAAGTCTCCACTAGATTATAATAATCTAAGTCCACAGCCAGAAAACCCAAATCATCTGATTTCTATCCCATCCTTCTTTAATGATACAATACCTCCTCCCATTAACCAGATCACATAACTGAGGCGGTTTTATGAGCTCAAAATTAGGCATTGACCTAATCAGATCCAATCTAAGCAGACAGTGACTTCTAGTGAAATCTTAGTGTCAACCTAGAAAAACCTTAAAATTAGTCCACCTAAACCAGAGCTCGGCAAAAAGACATAAGGCATATGTCCTTGTTCTTGTGAAAAGGCTATCATATCTTTAATGACCATTGTCAAGACCTCTCATCCACAAGACTGAAAAATATCCTAAAAGTGAAAACGTGATTTACCAAGCAGCACACACAGTAAATTGTTTCACATTTGTTAAGTTGTGGGAACACAAAAATGATACCTAGCTCAAACAGATAGAAGGGACTGTGCACTCAGCAACTTCATTTTTAAATATGAAGTGTGACAACTATTTGGTCTATATCAGAGAAAAAAATAAAGGTTGCCTCCCATGAAGCAGTGCAACTGTGCAAGTAACAGCTGCCGTGCCTGAGTGCTCCAAATGTGTCATGGTTCAGGTTACGATCCCCATAGTGCAGAAAAGAAAACTGGGATCAGAGAGGCTGAGTAATTTTGATCAAGGTCACACAGTTGGGAAATTGCAAAGCCAGGATTCGACCAGAGGATTATCAAACTCAAAGCCTGTGCTTTTTCCAGAATATCATTCTGTGTCTTTAAATAAGAAAACTTCTCTGCTGGGCACCTGTAGTTCAAGTGGCTAAGGCACCAGTCACATACACCTGAGCTTGCGGGTTCGAATCCAGCCCAGGCCTGCCAAATAACAATGATGGCTGCAACCAAAAAATAGCCGGACATTGTGACTGGCACCTGTGGTCCCAGTTACTTGGGAAGCAGAGGCAGGAGAATTGCTTGAGCCCAGGAATTGGAGGTTGCTGTGAGCTGTGATGCCATCGCACTCTACCCAGGGTGACAGCTTGAGGCTCTGTCTCAAAAAAAAAAAAACAAAAACAAACAAACAAAAAAATGAAAACCCTTGGGCCGTGCCTGTGGCTTAAGGAGTAGGGCACCGGCCCATATGCTGGAGGTGGTGGGTTCAAACCTAGCCCCAGCTAAAAAACTGCAAAAAAAAAAAAGAGAAAAAGAAACCAAGAAACCCTCCCTATCAAGGGAATAAATTTGGAAAACACAGTGCAGGACATCTCTCAAGTTACAAGTGTTCACTCTTTCAACTAAAACAGTGCTTCTCAAACTTCATCTCACTCAATGTAAGAATAGTTTAAAGCAACAGAAAGAGGGTGGCTCCTGTGGCTGATGGAGTAAGTGCCGGCCCTATATACCAAAGGCGTCAGGTTCAAACCCAGCCTCAGCTGAACTGCAAAACAGAAAAATAGCTGGGCGTTATGGAGGGCGCCTATAGTCCCAGCTACTCGGGAGACTGAGGCAAGAGACTCGCTTAAGCCCGGGAGTTGGTGGTTGCTGTGAGCTGTGTGACCCCACAGCACTATACGGAAGGTTATAAAGTGAGACTTTGTCTCCAAAAAAAAAAAAAAAAAAAAAGGCAACAGAAAGAAACATATGTATATTGACTATATTGCTTTAGAATAAGGGTTCCCACAGTTGAAGGTGGATTTGCTCACAATCTCCTGTGGGACTTCTTCAAGTGATCCTCTGGCCTCACCGGTGATGGTGGAAGGGAATGATTCGGTTCCCTACTGTGTATCCTATCAGAGTCAAGGAGAATTCAGACTGCTGGAGGTTTGAACGACAAATATGTCAGAAGGACAGATGTCTTTATTTTATTTTTTTTATTTTTTATTTTATTATTATTTTTTTTTTTGTAGAGACAGAGTCTCACTTTATCGCCCTGGGTAGAGTGTCGTCGCGTCACACTGCTCACAGCAACCTCCAGCTCTTGGGCTGAAGCAATTCTCTTGCCTCAGCCTCCCTAGTAGCTGGGACTACAGG
>CAUYON010023768.1:0-16577 GCA_963573935.1 Arctocebus calabarensis
GTCATATTTTAAAGATCTTGAAAAAATAATACTGTTTTATGTGGAATCAGAAAAAACCTCGAATAGCCAAGACTTACTCAAAAATAAAAACAGAGCAGAAGGAATCACGCTACCAGACCCGAGACTGTACTATAAATCAATAGTGATCAAAACAGCATGGTACTGGCACAAAAACAGGGAGATAAATGTATGGAACAGAATAGAGAACTAAGAAATGAACCCAGCTACTTACTGCTATTTGGTCTTTGACAAGCCAATGAAAAACATTCAGTGGAGAAAAGATTCCCTATTTAACAAATGGTGCTGGGTGAATTGGCTGGCAACCTGCAGAAGACTGAAACTGGACCCACACTTTTCACCATTAACTAAGATAGACTCTCACTGGATTAAAGATTTAAACTTAAGACATGAAACTATAAAAATTTTAGAAGAAAGTGCAGGGAAAACTCTCAAAGGAATCGGCCTGGGTGAATTTTTTATGAGGAAGACTCCCCAGGCAATTGAAGCAGTATCAAAAATAGACTACTGGGACCTGATCAAACTCAAAAGCTTCTGCACTGCTAAGAACACTGTAAGTGTAGCAGGCAGACAGCCCTCAGATTGGGAGAATATATTTGCAGGTAATGCCTCCTAGAAAGGTTTAATAACCAGAATCCACAGAGAACTGAAACGTATTAGCAACGAAAGAACAAGTGATCCCATCTCAGAGTGGGAAAAGGACTTGAAGAGAAACTTCTCTAAAGAAGACAGGCACATGGCCTACAGGCACATGAAAAAATGCTCATTATTCTTGATCATCAGAGAAATGCAAATCAAAACTACTTGAGACATCATCTAACTCCAGTAAGATTAGCCCACATAACAAAATCCCAAAACCAGAGATGCTAGCATGGATGTGGAGAAAGGGGAACACTTCTACATTGCTGGTCGGATTGCAAACTAATATATTCCTTTTGGAAGGATGTTTGGAGAATACTTAGAGATCCAAAAATAGATCTGCCATTTGATCCTATAATTCCTTTACTAGGTATATATCCAGAAGACCAAAAATCACATCACAATAAAGATATCTGTACCAGAATGTTTATTGCAGCCCAATTCATAATTGCTAAGTCGTGTTGGCAATTCATAATTGCTACGTCGTGTTGGCAACTAAGAAGCCCAAGTGCCTATCAACCCACGAATGGATTAACAAATTGTGGTACATGTATACCATGGAATACTATGCAGCCTTAAAGAAAGATGGAGATTTTACCTCTTTCATGTTTACATGGATGGAGCTGGAACATATTGTTCTTAGCAAAGTATCTGAAGAATGGAAGAAAAAGTATCCAATGTACTTAGCCCTACAATGAAACTAATTTATAGCTTTCATATGAAAGCTAAAACCCAGTTATAGCACAGGAAATGGGGAGGGGAGGGGGGAGGATGTATGGAGGGAGGGATGGGGAGGGAGGAGGTTTTGTGGAGGGAGGGTGATTGGTGAACTCACACTTATGGTGCATCTTAGAAGGTTATAAGTGATAATTATTAAATGCAGATTATAAATGTGTTCATATAGTGGTTAAAAGGCCATGAAGGCTATGTTAAATGGTTCAATGAAAATATTTCAGATTGTATATGAAGTCAGCACATTGTGCCCCATGATTGCACCAATGTACACAATTATGATTTAATAAAAATAAAAAATAAATAAAAGAAAAAGGAGTTTTAAAAAATGAACAAAGCCTTCAAGTTATTAAGGACTACATAAAGTGACTGAACTTATTAATTATCAATATTCCTGAGGGTAAAGAGAGATTAAAGGCTAGAAAATGATTTAACCAAAAATACCAGATGAAAACATTCCAAGCCTATCAAGATATGTAGACATCTAGATATAGGAGGTTCAGTTAACCCCAGGCAAATACAATGCAGCACAACTTTGCCCCAACATATTTTATATCCAGACTACCTAAAGCCAAAGTGAAAGAACAAATTCTAAAATCAGCAAGAGAAAAACTTTGAGTCCACTTTAAAGGGAACCCCACTAGATTAACCTCAGACTTCTCAGCAGAAACCATACAAACCAAAAGAAAATGAGATGACAAGTCAAACTGCTGGAAGAAAAAAAACTGCCAGTCAAGAATTCTATTTTCAGCAAGATTAAACTCCATAAAAGAAGAAGAAATGAAATCTTTCTCAGGCAAGCAATTGTTGAGGGAATTTGTTGCCACTATCTTGGCCCAATAAGATAGGCTCAATGGCGTCCTAAACTTGGAAGTGAAAGATAACATTTGCCACATGATAGTGTAGTTATCACTGTTCAAGCAATCACACAAAGGAGGAAGAGAAAGGAATTAAATGGCATCAAAACAGAAGCTCCAAATAACAAAGACAAACAGAATGCACATGAAACCAAAAAAGGGTCCAAATAGCAATCCTAACAATAACAACAACAAACATAAAGTTGGAGGCATCACAATACCTAGCTTCAAATTATATAATGAGTTTGTAGTAACCTAAACAAAAAGATCAATGGAACAAAGAACCCAGAAATAAAGCCACATATTTATAATCAACTGATCTTTGACCTAGTTGACAAAAACACACCCTGAGAAAAGGACAACCTTTTCAATAAATGGCCTGGAAAAATTGTATCATCATAGGCAGAGAATGAAACTGAACCCTAATTGGTCACCATATAAAAAAATCAACTCAAGATAAATTAAAGATTTACACATAAGCTCCTGAAGTATATGACTACTAGAAAAAAACGTCAGGAGAACTCTTCCAGGCAATAATTTATGACTAAGACCTCAGAAGCACAGGCAACGAAAACAAAAATAGACAAACAAGAGTTAATTAAACTTAAAAGTTCTGTATGGCAAAAGTAATAATCAACAGAGTGAGGAGACAACCTGTAGAAAGGCAGAAAATATTTGCAAACTCTTTATCTAACAGGTGACAAATATCCAGAAAAGACAGAAACCCAAACAACTCAACAAATAACCCCACTAAACAGGGGCAAGGAACATGGACACTTTACAATAAGCATTCCACAACAGGTATGTGAAAAAAAATATCTCTCAACATCACTAATCATCAGGGAAATGCAATTTAAAACCACAAAGAGATGCTATCTTACTCAAGTCAGAATGGCTATGATTAATGCAGAGAAAGGGAACTCTCACATACTGCTGTTGGGAATGTCAGTTAGCATCACTTCTGTGGAAAACGGTATGAGGATTCCACAAAGAACTAAGAACAGAGCTATGTTTCAATCTATCAATCCTTCTGCTAGGTATCTACCCAAAGGAAAAGAAACTATTGTATATGAAACACACCTACACTCATGTTTATCACAGTACTATCCACAATGGCAAAAATATGGAATCAAGTTAAGTGTTGCCTGGATAAAGAAAATGTGGTATAAATGCACAATGGGAAACTAGCATTCATAAAAAGAATGACATTATGTCTTTTGTAGCAACATGGATGTAACTGGTGATCATTATCTTAAGTGAAACAAGCCAGACACAGAAGTCAAATATTGTACATTCTCACTCGTAAGTGGGTGCTAAAAACTGTGTGCACATGGACACAGGGAGGAGAATAATAAACAATCCATATTCAGAAGGTGAGGGGTTAGAAGCAGGTGGATGGTGAGAAATTGTTTAATGGGTACAATGTATGCTGTTTGGGTGATGGATGCTCCGAATTGACCACCAGGCAATCCATACATGTTACAAAAGTGCGCTTACCCTCCATACATTCATATAAATAATAAAAAAGGAATTGTCTTCGTTAAATATCATAATTATTTTCTTTTAAAAGTGCTAACATTTTGGGCAGCAGCTGTGGCTCAGTGAGTAGGGCGCTGGCCCCGTATACCAATGGTGGTGGATTTGAACCCGGCACTAGCCAAACTGCAACAAAAAAATAGCCGGGCGTTGTGGCAGGCACCCATAATCCCAGCTACTTAGGAGGCTGAGGCAAGAGAATCACCTAGCCCAAGAGCTGGAGGTTGCCGTGAGCTGTGACCACCATGGCAATCTACTGAGGGCAACAAAGTAAGACTCCATCTCTTAAAAAAAAAAAAGTTCTAATGTTTTGCATTATTGTGTTTGTCTTCAATTTCATTTAATTATCTATGCAGTCTAATTTATTGTCATGTAGAAACCATTTTCCTGGCATCAATTTTGAATTGTCCCTCCCTTCTCACTGATCTACATACAATTCACTATCTTTATATGTATAAGAAAGAAGTATACACGCTGGTACATTCCTAGGGTTTCTATTCTGTTCCATTAGTCTCTAACTTTTTCTCCATCAGTACCACTGATTTAATTGGTATAGTTTTAAAATTTGTCTTGCTGTCTACTAGGGCAACGATTTTCAGGCTTTCATAGGTTTCATAATCGCCTGGTAATTTGGTAAAGGTACAAAGGCCTCCGTGTTCTTTGTTAGCTCTTTAGGAGATTCTGACACATACCCGTGTTTGAGAACCATTGTCCTAGAGCAAGTGCATTTCAACCTCCAACATGTACTGATGTTTTTTTTCTTCTTTAGGAATGATTTTTTCTATTCTTTCCCTTTTCTCTTTTAATCATTAAAATAACTTGTCAGTTTCACGTGATTTCCATTGGGACTTAGATGGGGATGACTTTGTAGATTAGTTTGTAAAAAAAACTCTGTCAAAAAATTGCCTTTATTTTTTCCTTACAAGGTCTCATGTTAATCCATTTCTGTTACACCACTCCACTGGAATAGGCATAAATTCATAGCCCGTGTTGACAACTATGATATATATTTGCCTTGTGAAATACATATTTGAGAAATAGTAGAGAAGAAAACAAATGCATAGGGAGAAAGGTGCTCTGTCAGCAGACTGATGTCAATGTGTGGGATATAAGAATTGAATTGCTAAATTCAATTGTTTGGGGAAATTTTCTAGCCTTAATCAACTGGTAATTGATTAAGGGAAATTTGGGTCTTAAATTTATCTCTCCAACAAATGCTAACAAACACTAAAATTTGTGCATGCTCAGAGATTTTATCACAGTACACTTGCATTCATCTAAAACACTCCAGAGTGAATAAAGTGCTTAAATTATATCAGGGCAGATGTTCTCACTTTATTGATTTCCAGAAAAGAGTCAGTAAAAGTATTGATTGACTTGATAGTACTTTTACTTCTCAAGAAGAAAACGAAATAGTACAAAAAACTACAATGATGAAAAGCAACACAATCCTTACTTCTATGTCCTGCTGCTCAGAGATGAGAAAACATGCAAGCCAGATAAGAAGACAAATTTTCTTGAGCTATATATTGAATTCCACAAATTCTCATGAGGTATAAGGTGGTTACAATTGGCCTTCAGTTATCACATCTCCATTGAGTTTGGGGCAATTTTCTAGTCCTAACCCCATTATTAGAACTAATAATGAAGCTAGTAAAAGAGGCAAAAAAAGAAAAAAGTGGGTAGAGGGAACACCTGTATTTCTTCATTTTTTTTCCTCTTAAAATCATTTACACTGACCAAGAGGTTGAAACATGTATAAAATAAGTTAGTAGTTTAATGCATTTAAATGTTAGCTCTGTGATTTATGAGTTGTGTGATGTTAGGGTATTTGTTAACGTATGTGCCTCATTAGAAAAAATGAGATGATAATTTTTGAAAGTTATTACAAATGCTAAATTAATAAATACACACAAAGAGTCTTGGCTTTTGGCAATGATTTTCAAATTGTTCTTCCTGATCATTGAAATTGACTTAGTGGGCAAAACAAATTAACTTAAAAACAGGCAAATGGAATAGAAAATATCAGAATGCATTCTATATAATGAGGGTATGTATTGGATGGTGAAAATTTTGCTTCAGCTTCTCTTGTTTATGCACGTATATACCAGGTAACCAAGGAAAAGATATTTCTATGTGTTGAAGCAAGAGAGGTTTATTAAACACTGGTATGGGGCAAAGTAGTTAACAAATATTAATTTTTTTCTTTTAAAACTTTACCTTTTACCTGGTTTCTTGTACTCTCAATGAATCCACAACAATTAAACAAACAAACAAACAAAAAATTTTACCTTTTACCAGCCTTGTATAGTGGAATTCAATTATAACAAGTACAGCTAACACTTGGAATTTGTGAGGGAAGAACATAAATCTTTAAGAAATACGTGTTGTCCTGTCTTACATGGGGATTGGTTCTAATGACTGTTAAATTCCTTACATTTTCATACAATATTTTATTTAACACTGTGGCATACAATTTGGTACAAAGATGGAAGTGGCAGCAACAAGCCACCCCACTAGCACATGTTCCTGTATATGGGCAGAAGGGGGCATGGGATACTTTATGCTGTGTCTTATCTAATAAAAATCATTTCTTTTTTGGGCGGCACCTGTGGCTCAGTTGGTAGGGCACCAGCCCCATATACCGAGAGTGGCAGGTTCAAACCCAGTCCCAGCCAAACTGCAATGGACAACTTCCAGGCATTGTGGCAGGTGCCTGTAGTCCCAGCTATTCAGGAGGCTGAGGCAAGAGAATTGCCTAAGCCCAGGAGTTGGAGGTTGCTGTGAGCTGTATGATGCCACAGCACTCTACTGAAGGCCATAAAGTGAGATCCTGTCTCTACAAAAAAAAAAAAATTCTTTCTTTTTTTAAAATTAAATCAAAGCTATGTACATTAATGCAATCATGGGGTACAATGTGCTGTTTTTATATACCATTTGAAATATTTTCATCAAACTGGTTGAATAAATATTATTTCATCTCCTTTCTTTCCTTTATCTAAAAGCTCATTATATATTTGAGTTGAATGTATTACATGCTGAGGTTACAGCTTACAAGAAAGAGTGGAGACCAGTGATGCTCTGGTCAGATGTGGCCCCTGGACAGTCTCCCAGGCACTTACTAGCTGTTCCTGAAGATGCGTGTCATAAATGGAGCCTCAACAACTACAATTTACTACATGTCAGGAACATCACTTACAGATAAGAAAACCTCTGTGGAGTTCCAAATTTCCATAACAGCCTATCTGAAGTGTGTTTTTGCCCCAAATTTAATTCTCTACTCATCCTGATAGGCTTCATGGAGTGATGTAATCTTTCTAAACTTAAAGGTCCTCATCTGTCCTATAAGGATAATATTATTTTTCCATGAAAATTTAATGAGCTAACATGTGTACAGTTGTATGGCACAGAAGAAGCATTCCATGCCTGACAGCTATTGTCAGGTCAGCTGCCTAGGAAAACAGGCTCTGAGATGAAGATTTTGATGTTTTGGGGAGTGATCTTACAAACATTGCCTATAGCCACTGAAGAAGACACATGAGGCAGAAGTCAAATGTGCAGCTGCAGGAGAGGCCCCTGGGGAGCTGTAGTAGGGAGGTGTATCCAAAAGACGTGATTGGGATAACTCAAGGTAATTCGCTTTGTCAAGGGAGAGGACCCAGAAAGAGACTTCGGCTGAGATAAATGAGTACCCAACTCTCCAAGCAGCTGTGGGAATGAACATGTTTTACTCTTGAAGTAAAACTCTGGGGAGCATCAGTTACAGTCCATCCCCATAGCAGCTGGGTCCACTTGCTTCATTTAGAGAATTTGGGTGGTGTGTTTTTCCTTGGGAAACATACAAGAAGGAGCTTAGTGGGATGACCTCCAGTCCTTGCCACTGCAGCTGGTCTCAAGGCCAGAATTATACTCTCACCTCACTCCTCTACCACACATTGGAGACTCCTCACACTCTCAGCTTGGGCCCTCCTGCTCCAGATACACCTGCTGGGGTGACCCAGACCTCGGTCCCTAGTCTCCGTGCCCATCTCTGACCGTGACTCTTGTTATTGTCCATCTCTCATCAAAACTAGCCAGGGAGTACCCAGAAACATCCCTCTCCCCACTACGGTGCTGAACGTATCCATCCCTGCCTTCCTCATGTAAGAGCTCCCCTCCCTCCTCAGCAAGACTGTGCCCTGCCGGAAAGGTGGCTCCCTTCCTTTCCTGCTGGCCTTCTCGCATTAACAGCTTGATGAGACTCGCAGCAACTGTAACTTAAAGTGTAATTGGACCCGTACTCTGTCCTCTAGTGGAAGCGTTCAGTTCTGAAACCAGGACCTTTAGACCCACACACTTAAATTTGTGGAAATGAGAAGCTCAAATACACCCTGGGAACCAGACCTTTCAGACACATAGGAGCTAATGTTGAAGGATGAGAAGCTCAAATTTCCTAAATGTGTTCTTGGGAAGGATGGTGATTGAGGCCATTTCTATTTCCAGACCCACATATTCTACCTCCAGGAACACAGCGCCAGAACCAATAAAAGATTAGTGTAGTCCTGGAAGATAAGGTGTCCTGGAAGGTGGCCATCAATCTTTATTATTTTTTTTTGTCTTTATTATTAAATCATAGCTGTGTACAATAGTGCAACCAACATGTGCTGGTTTCATATACAATCTGAACTATTTTCATCAAACTGATTAACATAGCCTTCCTGGCATTTTCTCAGTTATTAAATGAAGACATTTGTATTCTGCATTTAGTAAGGTTCGCCTGTACCCTTCTAAGATGCACCAATTACCCTCACTCCACCCCAACCTGCCCCCTCCCCTCCCTACCCTTGCCCCTTTCCCCATATTCTTGTTCTATAATTGGGTTATACCCTTCATACAAAAGCTATAAATTAGCTTATTGTGTACATTAGTGCAAACATGGGGCATAATGTGCTGACTTCATATACAATCTGAAATATTTTCATCGAACTGTTAAGCATAGTGGCTCTTTCCCCATAGTTAGCAGTGTGCCCTCTTAGAGCATGCTTCCCCACCACACGCTGTGTGAACTCCTCCTTGCCATCAAATCTTTAAGAATGTCCTCTCCTGCTCACCACCATGCTGAGCCTGATGAACCATAGAGTATACTTTTTTTCTGTGTGATATGCATAAAGTTCCTTTTGTATAACTTCTTTAAAGTTTTCCTGTGTGATCCCAGACAACGTGATCTTTCGCACCTTCACAGACTTCTGAAATTTCTCTCCCATTCTGATTCTTCAGCCAGATGAGAGACATAGATCATCTTTTTTATGCTGAACTCCTGGTACTATGTTCAGCTACTATACATTCACAAAGCTTCAAATATTATACATCATTTTTGTTCAGTTTATCTTCCATTCTTAGATTTCTAGTTCCTCAGAATAATTTTCCAAAATTATTTGATCACATCAATGAAATTGTTTAAGGCTCCATTATTTAGTTGAGTGATTAAGAAGCTTATTGGTGTATTTTTATTTTTCAGGAGTTAATTTTTGTCTTGAAGAGTGAGCAGATGGTGAATAAAACCATATTTATGGGTGGTGCATGTGGGTAGGGCACTGGCCCCATATACTGAGGGTGGCGGGTTCAAACCCGGCCCCGGCCAAACTGCAATAAAAATATAGCCAGGCATTGTGGTGGGAGCCTGTAGTCCCAGCTAGTTGGGAGGCTGAAGCAAGAGAATCCCCTAAGCCAAGGAGTTGGAGGTTACTGTGAGCTGTGATGCCACAGCACACTACCGAGGGTGATAAAGAGAGACTTTGTCTCTAAAAAATATATATATATATATATTTATTTATTTATTTATTTCACTGGATAGAAATGAACCAGTAGCAGGGTGCTTTCATTATCTAATGATAGGAATCATCTGACTTCCCTCAGGACCACCTTAGAACTTCATCGCTATTTTACTGAACATCAAGTTGTTTGTTTGTGGAGGACTTTGAGTGTAAAGAAGGGCAGTTACCTTTTGAACTCTGTATTCAAGTAAATAAACCACAGTCAAACAGTGGTAACAGAAGGCATGTTTTTAAAAGCATATTAGCATAAAGCAATTAAGTAATGGTAATGAGGATTGGCCTCTCTTGTTATGGCAACAGCTGCTCCTGACCTCTGAAAGAAAGTCACTTAGGAATCTTTCTGGGTTTTTTGCATCGTAATTTCTTGGGAATTCTCTGCCTCATCTCCTAAGAACAAATCCTTTCTTTAACAAGAATAATTTGTTGACAACTTTGTGTCCCTTTGAAAGAAAAAAAAGTTTTTCCCTATGGACTATTCCCTCCTCCTGGGCACCCTTCTGCCTACCTCTCTCCCCTTTAGACCTTTGAACTTGCTCTTTAAATGGAGTCTATTGATGACTATTTCTGTTTACTGTTATTGTTGATGCTGACCACCTGCTCTGCTTTCTGTATTCTTTCAATACCAAGAATTTCTTCTTGTACAGTAGGATGTGCTCTGGGGACAAATAACTGTCTGTAATGGAAGACCAAGCTGAAAATACACTTTCCCAACTCTAGCTTTTGATTCTTCCTATGTCATATTATGACATATCTTCATTTCCCACCCTCCCCACCATACCTGTGTCATGGCACGTTCACCAGTATTGCACAAGCTACTGGATGCTCTGGGAATAAGCAGACAGGTCAGCTGAAAGGCCAAGAGTCCTTGGGGAACAAGAAGCAGAACTGCAAGAAAGGATTCCTGGAGGAGGTGAAGCCTGGACTGAGTCTTTAAAAAAAAAAAAAACACATACAAAGAATGATAGTGATGATCATGGGAAAGAGTATATAGCATGTTGAATAATGAAGCCAAATGGATAATTTCCATTCAGTGCTCTACGTAAGTTAGCAGACGTAGGTCTTAGAACAGGAAGAAAGAAGGAAGAGTTTCTGTGAGGATGCCCGAAGAGAATGTTCACTGTCCTGTTTCCCTAAATTCCAGGTCAAGCAATAGATTTGCTGCTATTTCTATAACTCTCTGTTTTCTCCTCCCATACTTGAACATTATTTTAACAAATAATGCTGGGCCCTGATTCAGGTGTTTTAATAAGATGGATGAGGTGTATGCTCTGATGAGAAAGCAGGTGAACAAATAAGGTGATTTCAAAGGATATAGAAATTAGGAAAGGAAAAAAGAAACAGGATGCTTTGCTAGGAAAAGATTGAGGAGACAACACTGGATTGGATGGTTAAAAAAACTAAATTGAATACATTGCCTTAAGTACCTTGGGTAAAATAGCCCTATGCCTTATTCAGCAAGAACATAGATTTTATTGTGTATAAAGGGATGGTAATCCTTGACAGGTGTTCTAATGATATAGCTGTTACAGCTCTTTTGCAGTAGATTATATTCACTAATGGGCAGTTCCCACCTTTTAGAGGCAGCAAGAATAACATTTTACACAGCATTTGAAATGAATTGTTTGCCTCTCTCCTCCTCTGTAGAGCGAACATGCTTCTTTAAAGAGTTCATATTTTTGAATCTAGAACTTTAGTATAGTTGAAGGAATGCCACCTGTTACAAGTTTGCAGCACTTAATCATACAGTATGTGAGTGAATTGAAATGGAGAGACATCAGTATTCATGCTCTTCAGTTCTTAAAAAAGGAAAACGAAAACCAGAGCACTGTACAGTAGGAGTAGGCATTGCACTGTTATCTGGGATTAATGACTGTTATCCTAAATGTAGGGTATAGATGACAGACTTTTTAGTACATTATTCTTCTCTACACTGCAGCCATTACCAAGTGCTTTCTGAACTAGAGTAGATTCAAAAAGAAACAAGAAAGAAGAATATATACTAAGAACCTAAAAAGACAACACTGTCAAAACACATCTATCTTTTACTTACTCCTCAGGCCTTTGCACACTAGGGCTGAATCACACTTTTGG
Source organism: Arctocebus calabarensis (assembly GCA_963573935.1). Classification (NCBI taxonomy): domain Eukaryota; kingdom Metazoa; phylum Chordata; class Mammalia; order Primates; family Lorisidae; genus Arctocebus; species Arctocebus calabarensis. The sequence goes on from CAUYON010023768.1 coordinate 11,687, forward strand.
TATAGCAATATTTGTTTATGATTTATTATCTGTGTAAAGAAATGTGATAAAAATGAATATTTATGTTATACGTGATATTATTCATGAATGATTATGAATTTTTAAATTTGAAGAATTAATATTCTTTGTATTAGGATGTAACATACACTAATTAACAAAAAAAGATGCATACGTAACACTGAACTCTTTGCCGTCCAGATTTTCCCATACAAATTAATATAAAAACAACAGATTTTTATTAGAATATTGGAGACTACAAAGATTATTGCATAAATTTGGCACAAGTAGTAAATAAAGGACTCTGAAAATGTCAGCTTCCCTTTGAAACACAAACATACATTTTATTTGTTAAGATAGTTTATAATTCAAAATCCAAATTGCTGACTATTGCAGATTCTGACTTGAAAATATTTAATGACATTAAAGGAAATTCCCGAATTGTGAATTTAGAAATGATTTAGAAGAATCACTGGTTAACATGTTTCTCCTTTCCTCTACTATGAGTCTGTATTTTGAGCATTTTTTTAAAATGCAGGCAGTAGCCAAAGTGGTTTGACCTATTGAGATGTACTGCTTCACCGTTTCTCCCAGAATTACATCTGCTCAATCTTGGATTGATGAGCCCTGAAAATCGGGCCTGCAGAAGCATTGCAGGCGTTCTGATTGTCTCAGTGAAAAAGTCTATTCTAATGGTAGCTTTGACCAGGTTTGCTCCTAACATTTATATACCGAGAACCAGCTGTGTCAGCTCTGGTGATAAGATAATGAAAGCTTCCCAGAATGGTATCTTTGCCACATCTATTAAGCCTCCCTTAAAAAGTTTTATTTTTTTCTATAAGTTATAATTTTACCATTCCTCTCCCAATGCTGAAAAAGTAATTGTAGTTAATTAAATGCAGATGTCCTTGCTGTCTAGCTATAAACACTACAATACCTTTTACAATTCTCTATAAATAATAAATTTGAAAACAAATCTTTGTGCAAAACCGAATTAATGAATTTTGATATACTCACATAATATCACAATGTGTGATTTTATGTTTCCAGCCTACATACAAGTGTGTACAGTCAAATGACGTATATATTATTCTTAAAATTACATGCCACCAACGTATTTTTCTTCTTTAATGCACATAAATGTTGGTTGCAGTGCTATTTATAGTGGAAAATTTAAAAGGCTAATAATTGGAATAATAAACTTCTATTCACTAGCCAAAAGGTTTTAGCCATCACAAGTATTTACAAAGATTACATAATAATATTTTATAGTATTTAGTAAGTTTTATATTTACAAATATATTTCTCAGATTTAATAAGTATTTTTAACTTTTCATTATGAGACCTTTCAAAAATCCAGATAAGGTATAAGAATAAACATATGCACACCTAACATCTAAATTTAACATGATTAGTATTTTGCTTAATTTCTATGTGTGTGTGTGTGAACTTCAAGGGAAGTTAGGGTTTTCTTGAAACTCCATCTTCAAATCCAAAATCCAGTGATTGTCCGTGGATAGCATTTAGCTGTTATGGGTCTTTACATCTTTTAATTGACTATTCTTTCTAGCTTTTTTCCCTTGACATTTTTTTACTTCTTTCTTCTTCTCGCTGAAACTAGGCAAGTTGTCTTACAAACTGGCCCACATTTTACATGTGTTTGATTGCTTTTCTTAAGTTATCTCTCTTCTATTACAGACTTGAAGATGTTAAGTCTGAAGCCTTAGTTAGGATCTAGATTAACAGGCCTGGCTTCTACATGTTCACATATCATGCAGGACTCTATAACCTTTACATGCCTGGTATTCCATGTTGCATCTCACTAGGAACAGCTAATATCCAGCTGTTCGTTATCACTGATGCAAAGCTTGATCACTTGGTTAGATGGCAACTGACATATCTTTGCATCATAAAGGTACATTTTTAAATATTAAAACTAGCATAAATACATACAAGTAGATGTATAATTGGTGAAATTTAAATGAACTTGATAGATTGTGTCAGTCTTGATTTTGTGTTATTTCTTACAACTCCATATGACTACAGTTACCTCAATAAAAAAGTTTTGTTTTTTTTTAAATAGTAAGTAATATGTGGACTTTTAAAATAATAAGCAAATATCTATTTCCCAATAATAGATGGAACGTATTTAACACCTAGTAATGGTTCTTGCTTAAGTCAGTTCTGTCACTGAGGGTTGCAAAATGCAATTCAGGAAGCACAAATGCCTAAGTCTTTTCCCTGGTTGATACTCTTTGTTTGATTACTAATTTTCATTGAAAAGAGTTACTGCAATACAAATTACATTACTGATGTTGTTTCTCTCCCTCTGTCCCCGCCCTTGATTATCTCTCTGAATTCTTAAATTACCTACTCACTATGTTATAACCAACTGCAGTCTGTATTCTTTTTTGATTCCTAATTTATCCCAAATTTGCCTCTAGGAAGCTCTTCATTTAAGCTTCTCTGATATTTTGGTATCCTTCTATTAGTCTTTCAGTAGTCCCTTGCTTTGTTAACAATTGTCCCAGGCTTGCTTTGAAATTTGCCTCTCTTGAGCCTAGAATCAACTATTCTCCACAAAGCCCGGAGTCTCTGATAGGAATAGATGGAGTAATATTTATAAACCAGTATCTGACTGCTGTATGTGATACTTGTTCCTGGAGTATTTGCAAGTAGATTGCTAGAGGAGAAATTACCAGGACATATGTAATGCTATTAGACGTTACCATATTGATGCCCACAAGCATCATGCCATGTAGCACTCCTACCAGGAATATAGGAAGGTACTTATTTCTATAAGCCATAAGGTCAAAGCAATCTCATAAGAAAGACATGCTATTTTAGCTTGTGTTTCACTTATTATAAATGAGATTATTCATTTTTCCCTATATTCACAAACTTTTTTTCCCCATGAATTACCTATTGGTGTCTTTTAGTGATTTTTCTATAAGGTTTGGGCTTTTCTTCTGGATTTTTACAAGTTGTTTATATATTAGAGCAATTGAACCTTTGTAATATGGGATACAAGTATTTTTCCCCTTAGCTCTTCTTGACCAATAGCCTTGTTTGTTCTTAAAAATGTATTTCTATTTGTTTGTCACAAACTATGTTTCTATGTAATCTGATAAATTTAAACAGATATTGTAGCACTCTTATAAATCCAAAACACTTTAAACTTCCTATGTAAGCTTATTTTACTTAATTATTCTGAGGAACAATTGTCTTTACTATCTTATATGCTAATATATTTTTAAATTTGAACTATTTAGAAATATTAACTTTTTTCCTACAATATGTTTAAGTATTCCATTTCTTTGGGGTATATTTAATTGTTGAAAACATTGGCTAGTGAATTCAGATACTCACATAAAATATTCTAGAAATGAATAAATTTAACCTAGTCATTGGTACTACCGATCATCATCAATTTTTCTTTATATGGGTGTAGTTATTATGAATATGATCAGGAGATATATGGTATTATTCAAAACTGTTGAAAAAACACATTTTATTTTATTTTTTTCCTTTAGCATATTTTATTATTTTTTCTTTATTCAATCATAACTGTACATTGGTGCTTTTATGGAGTATAGTGTACAGATTTGATATATAATTTAAAATGCTTACATTGAACTGATTAACACATCAATGGCCTTGCTTACTTATTTGTATGGTAAGGCAATTATACTCTTTTCTTAATAGATTTGAAATGTACCATTGCTGGATGCACATTAAGCGAGGTCTCCCCAAAGGCCCCCCCCCGACCTCCCCATTCCTCCCCTTTACTCTTCCCTCCTTTGTTTCTGGACTATAGTTATGTTTTACCATTCATATGAGTATTACGTGATTATATATTGATTTCATAGCAGTGTTGAGTACATTGGATACTTTTTTTTACTAGGACGAGTATGTTCCAGCTCCATCCAGATAAACATAATAGGTGTGAAGTCTCCATCTTTTTATGGCTTCATAGTATTACATGGCGTACATATACTACAATTTGTTAATCCATTCATGGGTCGATGGGCACTTGGGTTGTTTCCATGTCTTGGCTATTATAAATTAGGCTGCAATAAACATTCTGGTGCAAATGTCTTTGTTGTAAAATTATTTTTGATCATCTCGGGTATATACCTAGTAGAGGAATTGCAGGATCGATCAGTAGGTCTACTTTTAGTTCCTCGAGTTTTCTCCAAGTTTCTTTCCAGTAAGGTCATATTAGTTTGCATTCCCACTTGCAGCGTAGAAGTGTTCCCTTCTCTCTGCATCCACGGCAAAATCTATGGTTTTGGGATTTTGTGATGCAGGCTAATCTTACTGGAGTCAGATGATATCTCAAAGTGGTTTTGATTTGCATTTCTCTGATGATTTAAGATGATGAGCATTTTTTCATGTGTCTGTAGGCCATGCTCCTGTCTTCTTCAGAGAAGTTTCTGTTCAAATCTCTTGCCCACATAGAAATGACGTTATTTGTTCTTTCCTTATTGATTAGTTTGAATTCTCTGTGGATTACAGTTATCAGACCTTTGTCAGAAGAATAACCTACACAAATCTCCCATTCTGAAGGTTGTCTGTTTGCTTTACTTACTGTGCTCTTGGCTGGAATAACACACTTTAGAAGCAATTCGATCATTTGATTTTTCTTCATGCTTTTAAAACATGAGTAAAGCAGTGAGTTAGTTCAAGGGTAAAAGTGGTAGCTATATAATAGCAGTTGCTCCAAAGTATACTTTTTCACTAACTCCAGTCAAAGTTTCCAGCTTGTTCTTATTTGCCATGAAGGCTATCTGTAACAGTACGATCAAAATATTTCTGAATGTATATGAAGCACATTGTGCCCTATGATTGCACCAATGTACACAATTATGATTCAATAAAATTATTAAAAAAA
>CAUYON010023771.1:0-13787 GCA_963573935.1 Arctocebus calabarensis
CTATGTTAAACAGTTTGATGAAAATAGTTCAGATTGTATATGAAACCAGCACATTGTACCTCTTGATTGCACTAATGTACACAGTTATGATTTAATAATAATAAATACAAAAAGAAAAGAAAATGGAGAGAGGGAAAAAAAATAATTTACAAAGTACCCAAATTAACTAGTTCTGACTTCTCATCAAGATCACCTTATGATGCTAGAAGATACTTGGGAAATGCCTTCAAAGTTACAAGGGAACATGATTTCAACCTAGAATTCTATACCCAGCCAAACTATAAATCAAGTGTTAGAGCAGAATACAGACATTTTCTGGTAATAAAGACTTCAAACCACATTTTAAACAGGGATGAAGTTTATTTGAAAAACTTTCAGCAGCTTTATTTCCTTGAGTACTAAAAATCTTTAGCATAGCAAGTTCCCACATTTATAAGTATGCATATAGTATTTAGAACAAAAATATTAGAGGTATTTGGGCATTAAAAAGCAGTATAAAAAACAAGTAGTAGGTGAATATGGCATATTTGAGAGTAGCATAAGAATAACTGAAATTAGGGAAACAATTTGTTAAAGAAATATATACCATAATGTTTTAATGCACCCACATATATTTAGATTGTAAAAGAAATAACTTCAAAGATACTGTAGAACCAAAGGCAGAAACCCGCTGGCTGTAGCAATACCAGGGCAGAGGAGCCCAGGGACTGCTATTTGGTGGCCCACCCCTGAAGCTGACCCAGTTTCTTTTGTTTAGACCAAGTATTCATCATTCTTTCTTCCCTATCCTAGAAGCCTCTGTGTTTCCTAGGAAGCCTCTCCTTCAGAGAAGGGAATATGAGATGCATTAAACTTTGTGTTCTTGTTTGCATCAAAGTTCCATTTCTCATTATAAAGAGAAAGACAAGAGCTTCCAGAAAGTATCCAGCCATGTAATATCAAAAACAGTATCAACAATGGCTGGATACTTTCCAGACAGCCCTTGTATCTAGTACTCTAACTTGTGTGCCTCAATACTTTTTACTTCCTCCCATTTTTTTTTTTTTTTGGTCTTACATTTTTATCCTCTTGGGTTATATCTCTCAGTGTAAGTCATCTCAAATCTTACTTGGAGTATGAAAGAGTTTAACAAATAACATCAATGACCCTAACTTCATCTTCTTGTGAGGGGCAGCAACCAAGCTCCCAAAGCCTGAAACCCAGTAGGGACATGGAAACACTGCAGTTTCTGGTCCTAAAGAGCTGGGATTAAACTCGGAGGTCATAGTCAGGATTCTTGGTTCTGCAAACAGACTGACTTTAGAGCTGTATGCATAAAATGAATTTATCAGCCAGGCACAGTGGTTCCTACCTGCAATCCTAGCAGTCTGGGAGGCTGAGTTGGGTGGATCACCTGAGCTCAGGAGTTCAAGACCAGCCTGAGCAAGAGGGAGATTCTGTCTCTGCTAAAAAGAGAAAAAACTAGTTGGTCATGGTGGCACATGCTTGTGGTCCCAGCTACTCGGGAGGCTGAGATAAGAGGATAGCTTGAGCCCAGGATTCTGAAGTTGCTGTGAGCTACAACGATGCCAGGGCATTTTACCCAGGGCAACAGAGTGAGATTCTGTCTCAAAAAAGAAGAAGAAAGAAAGAGATGGAGGGGAGAGGGAGGGAAGGACAAAGGGAGGTAGTGGGGAAAGGAGGAAGGAAGGAAGGAAGGAAGGAAGGAAGGAAGGAAGGAAGGAAGGAAGGAAGGAAGGAAGGAAGGAAGGAAGGAAGGAAGGAAGGAAGAAAGGAAGGAAGGATTAATTTATTGAGAGAAGGTCAAATAGTTCACAGAGGGCTGAAGAAGGAGGCCTGATGGATGGGAGGAGCAAAGGAGACAAAATAGGACCAAAAGGGTGTGTGAGAAAAGTCTGTTCAAGATGCTGCCATTGGTGGTCTCACCCCAAATACCAGCCTTGGTTTCGCCAGCCACATCTGACTCTACCTACATCAGCAGCACTAACCACAATCTCTAAAGGTCCCCTGGACATTTGCATTGCTCCGTGAAGACTCAACTCCTCAGGCAGATGCACCTAATGGCCTGAGCTGCCAGGGAATTGGAGAAGGACACAACTAACTCTTCACACTCCGCTTCCTTATCAGTAGTTCCTGAAATAAGAAGCAGGCAAAAATGATGAAAATCCATCTCACAGCCTGCCCCTTCAAAGCCCTACCAGAGCCTCCAACACACATTCCTCTTCATCATCATCTCACTTTGCTTGTTAAATTCAGCAGTTTGCAAATCAGGATATTTATGTTGGATTAGTGACATTTCATCATATATATTTCCTACCTTCAAAGTCAGACCTTAAACATGAGCTTCTCATTTAAAATTTTTGCATCTTTTATTTGTATTTCTACATAAACATTGACAAGGGTGAGAAATCTTTCCTGTTAAATTCTGTCAGGACATAAGTTTCAGATTACCTGTGAGCATTAGAGTTTTATTAAAAAACAAATATCCCTTTTTGAAGATAAGGTCAAAAAGGCTGAGTGTGCTAATGCAATTAACCACCAACAATGTAAGATTATTTTACAAATTCTTGAAACAGATCTTAAACTACGATAGTGCAAAAACCAATGAGCTGCTTAAGGAAGAACCAAATAGATGACGCTGGTAAATTCTTAGCAAAAAAAAATCTGCGAGGAAACAAAGACATCCATTCTAGCGGTATATGAAGAACGTTGTAGGTAGATAAATAAAAAATAATACCAACTTCTATTCCACTAAATTATACTCTTTGCCCTCAATTATACTCATAAGCAAGACTTTTATGTCTTATTGGCTCTGACTTTACACTACTCTGTTACAGTAACATTTCTCCTGTATAAACGTTTTAGTCTCCTTTACATTTATAATGTCCTGGAGGGTAGTGGTGTTAAATTTAATTTGTCACCGTATGTTTAATTTTACAGGAATCCAGATCAAACTGCTGTATAAACAAAAATTGCCTTGTAGAAGCCTCTTGGTGATTAGGCTGGAGAAGTCACAGCTGAATTAAAAAATAAGCTTCCAGGAGTGTTTTTTGTTTTTTTTTTCATTTTTATTCCCTATTAATTTTAATGGTTCAAAATTAAAATTTTTAATTTTAATGTTTTTCTTTAACAATAGCATCCTTGTTAAAAAGTACTTTAAAGAACTGTTCAGCTACTCCAAAACAGTCTGATTAATATAACAAAGAGGACAACAGTTGCTAAATTCAGAGAATATACTTCCATCTCATGGTAGAAAGTTAAGGTGATTTTTTTTTAGTGTGCTGCTTGGTTCAGAGTTTGGGAATCCTGTCCATTAGACTTATTATTAATCTGTGAAAGTTACTACAATAGCATATTATTTTCCCCAACAGAGGCTATCATTGAAACTGCATATTATCAAGACAGCTGTCTGATTAAGTTTTTACAAAGGATTAGAGGGTTATATGAGTACCTAACAGCTGCACCAGCTAGGATAAAGCCAGGGTTCCCAAATCTTCTGCCCCTTGGTATATGGAATGAAATGATATATTCTTTAGCCACACAGCAAGATATTAATGTTTAAAGGGAAAATTAAATTAAAAATAAAACCTCATTCATTTGAGTGCAAAACATTGCAGAAAGCCAAATGAAGAAATAGAGAAAGAAATGTGAAACATTCCCTGTTCTTTTGAAGAGCCTACCGAAGTCTCAATAGGACATTTAAAAAGTTTAGAATATTAAGTAAAATATGATGATGCCACAGAAGTGTGCCCAGGGTGATAGACTGAGACTCTGGTTCAAAAACATATATATATAATATTTAAATAAAAGTTTGGGTCACTGAAAGAAGTCTATAAATTAGTCCATAAATAACTGCTGAATGGTACAGATGTCTGCTTTGGAATTTCAGGCAGTGAGAACACCTCAGGGCCTGAGGTTAAAAGAGAAAGTGGATATAATTTATCAATCAAGAACTCAAAGAAAAGTGATAAAGATTGTCTGAAGTTGAAATCAACTGAGAAATCATCTTCTACTCCAGTGTTTCCTAAATGTATCTGTGGAAAAGATTGATATGTGAAACCTTCAAAATATAAAATTCCCCAATCCTTTTTTTAGCTCTGTTGAATCATGCGTGCCAAGGAAAGGCCCTCCAAAACTGTATTTTTTTAAATATTTCATCTGAAAGTTTGGAAAAAACTGTTCTAATTCAATCAGCAACCAGTGACCCCAGCAAATAAAACATTAAACAAGGACCAAACGTAAAAAGGAAAAAAAAAAAAACAGATGGAAAATTGTCAAGGGGTGTGTGTGTGTGTGTATTCAGCAGTGGGGGAGATTTGCACAGGGGCCAGCGCCAAAGAACTATGGCTCAGTGCCTTTCATATAATTCAGGAAAGACCTTGCACTGAATTAAAACTCAGCAAAGAACCAAATAAGCCGTAATCCTCACCTATTTGATGACCTATTTATTACTTATTACCAACGTAGGTTCTGTTTATTTTGTAAAATCTCTGCTTAGAGGCACAGATCATGAATTTTAAGGTGTTGTGGATTGTGTAGAGTCAAAACACTCAGTGCCTGGGAAACATTTAAATACCAAGGAGGTGAAGAGATGTTGCGGCAATGGGGTAAAAAGTTGAAATCTAAGAAAAGAAGCCTCTTAGCTGCATCTCAGAGAACATATCCAGATGCTTATTAGATTGTGGTGGATTTTGCTAAAGCATGTGATAGAATGAATAGTTCACAAAATAATTTTGAATTGGCTTAGAGGACCTTGAAGAAAATTATTGAAAACTATCCCAAGCCCCGAGCAAACCACAGAAACGCAAACTATCATATGGGGGATAATCTCACTGTGGCAGGGGGGTACCAGGGACTTAGTGTGTTTCTTCTCCCTCCCCCATCATCAAAGCTCTAGTTCTTAATGCCTCTGTCTCCCTCCCCCCACCACCCTTCCCACCTTCCTCTCTCAGGCTCTCTCTCTCCCCCCTCCGCTCTCTCCATTGCTCTAGTCAGAGGGAACGTCTGAATTTCTGTGCATGTGTGTGCACATTGTAAGATAGAAATGCCTGTACCCATCCTGTCATAAATACTCAAATTATCTCGTTTTCTTTACCCATAGACTCTCCACATTGTAATATTGAATTTGAGAAGCAGCTTAATAAAAAATTGATTTAGAAAACTGAAATAAAAATAATTTTTTGGCATTAATAGGTTATTTCTCAACTCATTGAGGACAAATACTTAACATGTCAAAAATCAGACTTAAGTAGTTTTTATGAAATTATTTTCTAACTAAATATTACGAAATGCATTATTTTTGCCATTAGCACAGCTTGAAGAATCAATGGCTTGATATTTTTCATAGGATTGAATCCATAGAAGGCATGAATTGATAACCATGATAAAACCATGACAGTGTTTTGTTTTAGTTTTTGTTTTGAGACAGAGCCTCACACTGTCGCCTTGGGTAGAGTGCCGCATCACAGCTCACTGCAACCTCTAATTCCTAGGCTCAAGCAAGGCTCTTGCCTCCGCCTCCCAAGCAATGGCCACAACACCCGGCCATTTTTTGGTTGCAGCCATCATTGTTGTTTGGCGGGCCTGGGCTGGATTCGAACCCACCAGCTCAGGTGTACGTGGCTGGTGCATTAGCCTGTTGAGCCACAGGCACCGAGCCTATGAGAGTGTTTTTATAACCTACCATATCTTTGGACGGAGGCAACAGAGGCTAATGGCTCCTACCAGTATGGGGCCCAGATAAAGTGTCACCCAAGATGCCAGGAATAATTCACTGTGATGTTTTAAGGAAAGAAAGAAAGGAAAAAAATGCTTCTCTTCAGAGCTGATTAAAATAATAATGTAACATACGTGTGTGTGAGTGTGGTGTGTACGATGCGTGTGATGTACGTGTGTGTGTTCTAGATACGTCCCTCTCTCCATAGATGTTTCTCAATGGTCATGTATCTCAGTCCATTCAGGTTTCTGTAACAAAATGCTAAAAGCAAGTTAGCTTATATACAACAGAAATTTATTTCTCAGAGGCTGGAAAGTTCACAATAAAGATGCCGCAGATTTGATACCTGCTGAGGGCCAGCTTTCTGCTTTTTAGATAGTAACTTCTTCTTATGTCCTCACATGCTGGATAGGTGAATTCACTCTCCAACTTATTTTTTTGGGGCTCCAAGCATATTCATACGAGTTCCACCCTCGTGACCTAATTTCCTCCCAAAGGCTCCCTTCTACTTAATACTATCATATTGGTAACTAGATTAGATTTTAATATACAAATTTGGGGGGGGACACAAACATTCATACCATAGCATTGGTCTGAATATAGCATATATATAAAATCTCCCATGCGTGTATATCTTATGCAGTGAGGAGTTTGTGCTCAGCGTACAAATTTACTGTTTTCACCAATTGAGTTTAAGAGTAATAAAAAATAATAACACCTACTAAATGCTAGCATCAAGCATTATCCATATCAGTCTTCATGCAATTCTATGAGGTGTGAATTTTTATCCTGGGGGAGCTAAGCAACTTGTGGAGGAGCACACAACTTATGAGAGATTAAGTCAACTTTGTGACTTTGGTTTCTCTCTCTCAAAAATTTCTATTATTAACCAATAGACTATAATTGAATAACTATCCAGAGCATATTGTTGATTCATAACAGCAACAATATGCAATTTTTAGGACAAGGGTCTTTGGGGCGAAGAACTTAATGCATCTGTCAAATAAGGAAGGCCATGTGGAGTCCTGGTTTCTTCATTCTTTGTTATTAAATTCAGGTTGTAGCCACAACAATTTTGCAAAAGCACCTCCGGAAAGATATTATTAGGCAGTCTCCACTTCTACTAGTTCTGATTTTTGCACATAATACATATTGCCTTCATTTGCATATTTCTAACCCCTGCTTATGAGTTACATTCTTTCCGTGTGTCTGCAGTGAATTAAAATCAGACCAGATAGCAACAAAAAGTGCTGAACAAAATTCTTTTGAAACTCAAAAAGTTTCTGTCAGCACAACCACATTTACATTTTTTAAGTTCCTACTTTACCTTATTTGGAGCTGTAAGATGAAATCTAGAGACCCCCCACCCAAACCAGAATTTAATGTCAGTGAATCTTTGCTGAGATAAAAGAAAATGTCATACTCCAAAGATCCTGAATTCAGGTCATGCCAATAACAATAGTTTCCATTTTCTGGGAAAGCCAAATAAAATTCCCCCACTGTTTTTCAATTATTAAGAAAAGCAGCATCTCAAATGACAAGCTAGGCTTTTATAACAAACTAGGAAGGTTGCAGTGTCTTTAATTGAAAGCTATGCTTCCATGGTTATTAAAAGACAGATTTGTGTTAGAACTGCACAGCTCATCTTACATCGACGGCTGGAGAACCAACTAGAAGGCAGAAAACTTTTTCTGTTGTGTGTATGGGTGTGTTTTGATCTCTGTGATAGGCATATAGTTTTAGTTTTCCCACTGAAAGCCATGTGCCACTGAGGCTGAGCAGCAAGATTTGAGTCAGAGCTTAGATTATGAAGCAGTAATTTTCTCCATTTTCAGTTTTATTTGTTCAACCCTTAGTGATAAATTGTAGGTGGAAAGTTGGGCAGAGGGGCCCAGGATGCTACTTGGCCAGTTCATAGCACTGCTTGAAACCTTTAAAACCAAGTATATTTGGGTGCTAATCCCAGATTTGTGACTACCCCATTCAACCTAGAAGTACAGTTTCATTCAACAGTCCTCCCTCCCCCCCCTTTTCTGGCATCAACTTGAAGCTAATCAGCCACACTGGGAAATGAACAAGTGGTTCCCAAAACAGAGGTGGGTTAGGGATAGACATGGGAGTGTATAAAGCTCAAAATCTCCTCCTGCACACCCTCAATTCAGAAAGGAGCCGATACTGTTGATAAAATGTATCACACAAGATGGGACTCGAGCAAATCGTTCATCCTAAAAAGGACAGAAACTCAGAAGGGAATGACTAGGGAGAATGAGTCACTAGCAGCTGTTGAGAATCAGAGTTAGACCTCTATTCCTGGTTTAACTCTCTCCTTTATCTACCCCAGAGGCCAGTGGTCTTAAACATTTAGCTGCCTCAGAGTCGCCTCAAGGGCTTGTTAAAATATGGATCTCTGAGCCCCACACCCAGAATTTCCAACTCAGCAAATGTGGGTGAGGCCACAGAATTTGTGTTTCTAACCAGTTCCCAGGTAATGCTGGTCTGGGATACCAGAATATATAAGAGGTACTGATTTAGGCAATACCAGTTTCAGAATTAAGTCAGAGACACCAAGCCCAGTTTAATTACCTGGAAAATCAGCCCAGTATGTCCTAAAAATAGATGTCTCTATGTTAACCTGAAAACGGTCCTCCTGAAAGATATGATGAGAGGTCAGAGGAACACAATTTACCCAACAGGGATGCCTGGCTGCCCGCACCGCCCCCCAGCATCCCATCCACCAAGTCTGCAGAAGTCCAGACCCGCGTGAGTCCAGGCTGTCCTCTCCTCAGGCCGTTAGTTCACTGCAGGGTTGTGGTGCCAGATCAGACTTAGATCCCAGATCCACGTTTACCTCCTAAGGTGATGAACTTGTTCAATTCAGTCATTTACTTTCCTAAAATGCAGTATGCTCGCTATAAAATTGGAAAAATATTACAATTGATCTCATTGGGTTGTTGTGAGGATTGAATGAGATAATGTTTAGAAAGCTTTAATACAACAGCTAGTGCATAGTAAGGCCTCAGTAAATGCTAAGTATAACTATTATGTAATAGTTAGCAATAATATGAAAACTAGCATTTCCATATTGTTATTATATAGCCAATACATGTAACATCTTTACTGCTATCAACAAATTTTGAGTTGTTTATTCCATTCTTGGATATTGGAAACTGAGGCAGTGAGGGGTTAAATACCTGGCCAAGGGCATCGTAGGGAGCTTTCTATAGTTATGCCCTGTGATGCCACCATTCTCATCATTCTAATCCTAGGCCTTTAAGTCTGATCTGATCCAGACCCCCTAGACAGCCCTCCCAAGAACGTGGCCAGACTCCCCAGGATTAAAGGAGGAGGTAGTGTTTCTTCAAGCCCTCCTGGAGTCTCTCTCAGCCCTTTTTTGGCCCACATACTGCTGCATGTAGTTTGTGTCTGAAATGGAAAATTTCTGTAACACAATACCCATCTCTGATCCCCACAGACTCTCAAATGATCTATTTTTTTGGTTTGGGTTAAAATATGACTTCATGTGCAAAAAAGAAAACTCATTTCCCAGAGCTCTCAGCAGATTCATAAACATGACAGATTGAAAACCCTCTAGTTGCTATGAATTCCAAAGAATTAATTTTACTTTTTTGAAAAAGGAGAGCAATGACTAGGAAGTGAGAGGAGAAATGGAAAGATAAAAGTAACTGGCTGTTCTGTGCAGGATAAGTGGCTCTTAGTGCCCCCAAGAGCCTCTCATGTGCCCCCAGGAGCCTCTCATGATCTTCAGTGCTCCCACAGGCAGCCCAGGACAGGCAGAAGCTATAGCTGCCCTTGGTTTTGTGATCCTGTTGAAAATTGAGTGCATTAGGCAATCTGGCAAGGGAAATCAAGGTCTCTCACTAGCAATCTTCTCTCCTAGAATGCCAACTCTTTACACACTATGTATGCGGCCTTGGAGCACCCTAAACAGTAAGGTGGGTTTTCCCTGAGTGATTTATTTCTGTGACAAACTAGACCCTAAGAATAAGATGCACTATTCTGTTATAGGGCTCAATCCGTGGACTTTGATTGCCAGCTCTGCTGCTTTCTACCTGGGTTACCTTGATCTTCAGGACTCCCTTGGGCAAGTTCCTCAACTTGTTCATGCCTTAGATTCCTCATCTGTAAATGGGGCACATCATCACCCATACATTGTGAGATTTTTACAAGGAATAAGTTATTTAATGAATTATAAAGTGATTAGGACAGTTCCTAATACCTAGTAAGCTCCACAAGTGTTGCTATTATTACTACTACTATTACTCATTACTACTACTACTACTACCACCACCATTATCATCATTCTAATCCCAGGCCTGTAAATATGATCTGATCCAGACCTCATGGAGAGCCCTCCCAGGAAACTGGCCACACTTCCCAGGATTAAAGGAGGAAGCAGTGTTTCTTCAAGCCTTCATGATTATGATTAGTGCCCTTACAGAAGTGACCCTGGAGAGCTAGCTGACCTTTTCCACTATGTGAGAAGAGCGGGAAGAGGTGCCATCTGTGAACCAGGAAACAGGCCCCGGCCAGACACTGAACCTGCCAGTGCCTGATTCTTAGATTTCTCAGCCTCCAGAACTGAGAAGAGTAACTTATTCTGTTGTTTATAAACTATCAGGTCTACGACAGTTTGTCACCACAGCCCAAACAGACTAAGACAAGCAGTTATGGCTACATTTGCTCAAGAAAATATAATGCTAAATAGAAAGGACACAGTTTGTTCTGGTAACGACACAAATTTGGAGTCAGAGTTGAGCTTGGGTAGGTTTCGAACCTCTTTGAAATCAAGTTTTTTGTTTATAAACTAGGGATAATAACAGCTACCTCATAGGGTTTCTGGGAGGATCTAATGAAGTAATGTTTGAGAAGCACTTGATTGTTGGTTGGCAGCCCAGGAATGGTAATTATTATGTGGCAAACTGGTCACATGAACAAAGAAATCCAAAAGAAATCCATTAACTCCTGAAAGCACTTTACAGCCATCCTGCTTGATATGACTAAGATAATTTCAACATCTGAAACTCTTACCAAAAAAAAATCTTTTTAAAAGATAGAGTGTACAGTATATTTTTCTGACTCTTGTGTTAAACCCATTTTGTTGATGGATTTATAAATTGCCCATAATCCTTCTTTAATCAAATACATTTTTGCCCCAGAATTTGCATGTTGATATAGGATTTTGCCAGATTTCCTAAGGAAAGTGAAGAAAGTACCTTACTGACCATCGTATTTCAGTTTACAGTGGACGTGAACTTTTGTGTGATAAAATGAAGGTACTTGATATGTCTCAGGCAGGACAACAGTATCATCCAATTCCAGGGAGCACTATTACCATCATATCATATCAAAGCTGAGCTCCAAGGGGTGCCTTTTACAAAGTACACAATAGGATGCCCCCTGGAGTTGTGCGACAGAATAGCTGTGATCTCAGACCACAGGAAACAAGGTCCAATTTCTCCAACTTGGATTTAACTTCCCATCTTTCTGATGAGTCACACTCTGTCTTCCAAGCATTAGCTGATACTTGCTGAGTGAAAACGTGCTAATCCCACCATGATATCATCATGAAGAGGAACTGCAGAATCATAGATTCTGAGAGTTGAAAGACAGGTCATCAGGCCCAACCTGTCCAGTGACCTGGTAGAACATGCCAGCGCAGTTCCAATTTCCCTTTTGTCAATGGAAGGGAAAGGCTGAGGCTTGGCTTCCAGGGAGTTTTGAAGTTCAACTCCTTATTCTTAGCCGGCAAACTTAAAGCACCCTAACCCTTGGCTCACTCCACAATGCTTGTGTTTGACACTCCTTGGTTCTGACTAATGCATTTTCTAAAGAGGTGGGAGAAGTTACTAACATCAGCATTCAAGGTGTGGTAAGAAAAAAATGGATGACCCCAGACACCAATGGAAGGAGATCAGGGAAAGCAATTTTGACTCCAGGAATGCTAGCCAAGTGCTGCTATTTTTGCTTATATACTTTCCTCTCCCGCGACCCCACTGGCTTTTTACACTAGTATCATAGAAAGAGCACTTCATAGCTAAAAGCCGTCTGCGAAATAGCTTGTCCTAAGGCACTCAGTTTTCGGATGACAAAATGAATCTCAGATGTCAGGCAGTACTAAGTGTCTAAGAAAGGAGATCGATCCAGAAATCACTTAGGCTTTCAGCTGCCTTAAAAAGGAGAGTGAAACGCATTCAGTCAGAGGGAGTGCTATTTTTAGCCCCATTACGTGCATAGAGAAGCTAAGATGCAAAAGAAAATGATGCTGCATCCTCTTCCCTGGTTCTTAAACTACTCTGCAGGGCTATACCAGCCACAGAGGCAGCAGGATTTGATGTAACGATTCAAACTAGCTTATAGAATGGAAGCAGAGGGAGTGGGAAGTCCCACTTTTTGAAACCTGAGGCAAAAACAAACCTCTAATCTGTAATGTGGAATTTACATTATCATTTCACTGCTGCCATTTTTTCTTCTACATACACACACACACACACATACACACATGCATCCATAATACACATACTGCAAGTGGGAAGAACAGAAATTTGGAGTCAAAATACCAGCATTTTTAATTTACTATCTCTGTCATTTTTCTCAGTTCCACGTTGTCTTCTTCCATCAATTAAAATGTGTTCTAATGTCTTTCTTACAACATTTTTGTATATCAAACAACATGACGAAGTGTAACTACTTTGGAAGCCATGAAGCAATGGTTCTTTAGTAATTTTGTTCGAGAACCTTCTTAAACAGATGAAAGCTAAGGACACTCAGCAAAATTCCCACATGTTCATATAAAAGTTTTGTATGTAGTTTCAGAAGGTTTAAAGACCCCAATTTAATACTTGCTGTAAAAGTGCTCACTGAATGTGGAATGTTCTAGTCTGAACAAATGCATTACTTTTCTGATGTGAAATAAATGAGAATGAGTTGTTCTAATTTGATAAAGCTTTACTGGGCTTTTATCAGGTACTAGGGACTTATGGCCACAGATATCTGTTAAGAGTTAACGCTTCAAAAGGAGTATTAAAACAAGGGAGTCTCTTCATAGGGACGTGGGTCACCCAAAAGTTCTGAGATAGACTGTGGTATGACGCAATATCTCCCTTCCAAGAACACAGGCAATGGCACCCTTTCTGACTCATCTGTGCAAGTTTCAACCACTGGGCTTAAAACTGTTGCCAGTGGCACTTGATTTATTTCCATCCATGTGGATTTTATATTCCTTGATTTTCATGTATCACAAAACTTTCATAATGACCTATGTATTAATTAGGAAAGTCACTTCACTATTACATCTGGCCTCATGGCTCCTTTGTCTGATCAGATAGAGGACAATGCAGTTATCTATAATGGGATGGGATCCTGTGTACAGAAAAGTGAAGGGGCTTTACCCAGGTCTATAAACGTGTACTTTTCTCCAGGACTTGATGCACAGGAGGATTTGCCTGCAGACAAGCAGAGGGAAGCTGTGTTCAGCTTTGACTCCTCACAATCTCCTGAGCTGAGCCCCCCCATGTCAGGGAAGAGACAGCTGTAAACATCTGTCATTCTTTGGCATTCCACTACGTATGCCTCTTGTAGAATTTTGGCACCAGACTGGCAAATCAAATATCGGGCAATATAATTCAGAACTGTAAGCAGGCATTTTTACCGTGAGCAGAAGTTTTTTAAAAATTCCTGTAATCCGGGGTCCAAATCACTTTCTAGCTTTGGAAAGCACACACAAAAAAGTATTTTCATTATCTGAAGATTAGGGTGATAATCATTACTTCTACATTTATTTCCTTACAATTAAATGAAATAATCATATAAAGTACTTAAAACTATGCCTGGCACATAGTGAAAGCTCAAGAAATGGTAATCATGGGCGGCTCCTGTGGCTCAGCGAGTAGGGCGCCGGCCCCATATACCAAAGGTGGCGGGTTCAAGCCCGGCCTCAGCCGAACTGCAAAACAAAAAAATAGCCGGGCACTGTGGCGGGCGCCTGTAGTCCCAGCTACTCGGGAGGCTGAGGCAAGAGAATCGCTTGAGCCCAAGAGCTGGAGGTTGCTGT
>CAUYON010023772.1:0-18088 GCA_963573935.1 Arctocebus calabarensis
ACAATATCCAACATCCCTTCATGATCAGAACACTAAAGAAAATGGGAATAGAGGGGACATTTCTTAAATTGATAGAGGCCATCTACAGCAAACCCACAGCCAATATTGTATTGAATGGAGTTAAATTGAAATCATCCCCACTTAGATCAGGAAACAGGCAAGGTTGCCCATTGTCTCCTTTGCTCTTTAACATTGTAATGGAAGTTTTAGGCATTGCAATTAGGGAAGAAAAGGCAATCAAGGGTATCCGCATAGGATCAGAAGAAGTCAAACATTCACTCTTTGCAGACAATATGATTGTATATCTGGAAAACACCAGGGTTTCTACTGTGAAGCTCTTAGAAGTGATCAAGGAATACAGCAAGGTATCAGGCTATAAAATCAACACTCATAAATCAGTAGCCTTTATATACGCTAATAACAACCAAGCCAAAAAAATAGTCAAATACTCCATTCCTTTTACGGTAGCGCCAAAGAAGATGAAATATTTGGGAGTCTACCTAACACAGGAAGTGAAAGATCTCTATAAAGAGAACTTTGAAACTCTAAGAAAAGAAATCACTGAAAATGTTAACAAATGGAAAAACATACCATGCTAATGCTTGGGAAGAATCAATATTGTTAAAATGTCTATACTTCCCAAAGCAATATACAATTTTAATGCACTGCCTATTAAAACTCTATTGTCATATTTTAAAGACTTTGAAAAAATAATGCTTTGTTTTATTTGGTACCAGAAAAAACCTCGAATAGGCAAGACACTACTTACAAATAAAAACAAAGCAGGAGGGATCACGCTACCAGACCTGAGACTGTACTATAAATCAATAGTGATCAAAACAGCATGGTACTGGCACAAAAACAGAGAGGTGGATGTCTGGAACAGAGAATCAAGAGATAAACCCAAATACTTACTGCTGTTTGATCTTTGACAAACCAGTTAAAAACATTCACTGGGGGAAAGACTCCCTATTCAACAAATGGTGCTGGGAAACCTGGCTGGCGACCTGTAGAAGACTGAAATTGAACCCACACCTTTCACCATTAATAAAGATAGACTCACACTGGATTAAAGATTTAAAAATAAGACATGAAACTATAAAAATTCTAGAAGAAAGTGCAGGGAACACTCTTGAAAGTATTGGCCTGGGCGAATACTTCATGAGGAGGACCCCCAAAGCAATGAAAACAGTATCAAAAATACACTACTGGGATCTGATGAAACTAAAAACTTCTGCACCACCAAGAACATAGTAAATATCGCTAGCAGACAGCCCTCAGAATGGGAATAAATACTTGCAAGTTATGCCTCTGACAAATGCTTAATAACCAGAATACATAGAGAACTCCAATGTATTTGCAAGAAAAAAACCAGAGATCCCATCTCAGGATGGGCAAAAGATCTGAAAATAAACCTCTCCAAAGAAGACAAGTGCACGGCCTTCAAACACATGAAGAAATGCTCATTATCCTTAATCATCAGAGAAATGCAAATCAAAACTACCTTGAGATATCATCTAACTCCAGTAAGATTAGCCCACATGATGAAATCACAAAACCAGAGATGTTGGCGTGGATGTGGAGAAAAGGGAACACTTCTACACTGCTGGTGGGAATGCAAACTAATACATCTGTTTTGGAAAGACATTTGAAGAATACTCAGAGATCTAAAAATAGACTTGCCATTTGACCCTATAATTCCTTTACTTGGTATATACCCAGACGACAAAAAAACACATTACAACAAAGATATCTGTACCAGATTGTTTATTGCAGCCCAATTCATAATTGCTAAGTCATGGAAAAAGCCCAAGAGCCCATCGATCCATGAATGGATTAATAAACTGTGGTACATGTATACCATGGAATATTGTGCAGCCTTAAAGAAAGATGGTGACTTATCCTCTTTCATATCTACATGGATGGAACTGGAACATGTTCTCCTTAGCAAAGTATCCCTAGAATGGAAGAAAAAGTATCCAATGTATACACCCCTAATATGAAGCAAATTTATATCTTTCAAGTGAAGGCTACAACCCAATTATTACACAAGAACTAGGGGAAAGGGGAGAGGGAGGGAAGGAAAGGGCGTGGGAGGGGGGATAGAGGATAAAGGGTGAGATCACACTTGTGGTCCATATTTTAAAGGTCAGGAGAAAACTTCTAAATATGGATCAAAAATGTTTTCACATAGTAAATGAGAAAATCTCATGAATATTATGTCAATTAGGTTGATGAAAATATCTCGGATTGTATGTGAAACTCGCACACTGTACCCCATGATTGAATTAGTGTACACAGCTATGATTCGATTAAAAAAAAAGGAAAATAAAATATGCTCTAAATAAAAAATAAAAAAAGAAAAGAGAAAGCAATATACTCTGGGGTAGGGAAGGAGGTAGGAGCTGGGGCTAGCCAAGGTGAAGGGTTACTGACTCCACAGTGATGGACTGGATCCGGCCCTTCCACTTGTTGCTTTCTGCTGCGTAGTACTGGAGTGTATTCTAAACATCCTGAGAGAACTGCTATTTAAAGAAGCTATGCAGGACGTGTCTTGATATTTTCCAAGTACCAACATGTCAGAATGTATATTTCGCCTCCCTGAATTAGCATCTCTTCACAAGAAATTGATGTATCTAGTCCTGTAACCATTTATTCAGTTTAGGCCTTATACAAAACTAGCTTAAATTTCAGAAAATAAATATAAGGTATTTTGACAAAAAAATTCACAAATATTGAATACTGTATATGCTAATTTGAGAAAGCTCTCAATTAGAGAACAAACTTCAATATATAAATAGATAAATTTATCTACAAACTTAAATATCTCAGGTGTCAGTGTGCTTTCTCGCTTTTTTTTTTTCTCTTCTACCTTCAGAATCTCTTTTCCCTTTCATCTACATCATGAATAACAATAATTTTTAATATCATGGTAATCTGTATTAGTTTTTAGGAATTTCACGTTCAATTTAAATATTGACTTACTCAGAAACCACCAATGATGTTCATAGCTGATTCAATGCCCACAACAGCTCTCATCTCAGAGCTGGAAAGTGTCCTTTAAAGAGAATGGTGAGCAGACAGCTGACGGTACAGGAGCCTTAAGCATTTTCTTTTCTTGGAAGATCTATGTTGGAAATGAGATGGGAGTGGAGTAGTCTAGTTTTTACTTTTTTCAATTTTTTTTTTTTAATCGTGAACCAGGCTACTGTGAAGTCTAGTTTTTAAAACTTTTGGATTTGAACAAAAAAGGAGCAGGAAGTTGCACTTGTCCTGGTTTCCTTAATTACTATAGGGAGTGAAAAGAGGAAAAGAATGAGTGAGAAAAAGTTGGATAGACCTTCCTCCTCTGTCTTCCCATTTCTATCAACCCAACCCACGTGAAACTGCCAGCTTCCCCTTGAAATTAACCATCTTGTACACTCCTGAGAAGACAGAAGTTCTGTTTAAATAAGTCTCTCTTTTTAGAGTCTTTGTTATTTCAGAGAAAAAGTGATCGGGGTAGAGTAACTGAATGTAGTCAAATGGGAGAAATGGATGGCAAGAAACAAACAAGCACAGGAGCTTCACACCAGATTTCAAACTCTGCAGCTTTAGTTGAGCATGAAAATAATTTTTTAAATTTATAAATGAAAAATGTCATAGATTTTTGAAGTTATAAGTTAACTTAGAAAAGAAGGAACAATCCTTTTTTATCTTACATGAAGAAACTGAAGTCCACAGGGGTGAAGAATGTGCCTACACCTGTAATAAAAGTGACTACTTTGGACCTTCAATCCACATCACCTGAAAAATATCACAAGGGGACTTTGCAAAGAGCTTAGATGCCATATAAAAATGAATATATTTGTGTGCTAGAGTCATATGCACAGGTTATTATGTATAAGTCACTTGTCAATCAATTGACAATATTTATTAGGGTGACTAAATATCATCCTTAGACATGCTTAAAAGTAAGCAAAACAGAGTAAGCTATAAATAACATTATTGTGACACATTTTCAATTTTGTCTGGTTACATATATGCAAAGAGAAGAAAAGAAAGGAAACCAGAATAATAAGAATTAATGTTCTGACTTCAATATGATGGACATTTATCATTTTAAAAAATCCAATAAAACATCTCTGATTTCCTCATGCTTCTAATAGTTCTTTTAATATCTGAATTTCTAGCAAATTTGAAGTATCTCATTTTTAAAAAATCTAGTCATTGTCCAAGAAACCTTGTCTAAGATACTTAACTTGACCTGTTGTGAACATCAGATGAGGCATTTAGTTTAAAAGTACTTAGCTTGGCATCTAGTATATAATCAGTATAGTGTTAGCTATTTTTATTAGTAAGTAAGAATTTTTTTAATGAAAAGACTAAAAAGGAAAGGGTCACCTATATCCCCCAAAAATGTAGAATTTGGATGCAAGCGTTAGTTCACTATAAGCAACAGCTGGTCTCTTTATAGGGCTTAGGATACAGATTACATAAAATATATATATGGGAAGAGGAAAAAGGTAAAAAACTTTCAAAGTTCACCAGTTGTAGCCTACAGCATTTCACTCAAGCTCATTAGGAAGTTTACATTTATAATGTAATCTCTTTGAAACAGATTTGATTTTTTTTTTTTTTTTTTTACTAAGGATCTTGTAAATTAAAACTTTCCCAGGGGGCTAGCATAATACAAGTTTTTCCAGAGGTGGAATTCCTTCTGATCAAATATCTTAGAGCAGAAGAAAAATGGTTCACTGAGACCAGCATACTGGTTTATATAATTAGCAGTGAATATCAGAATACCAGGGGGCAGCACTAGCGATTAATAATATCTTTGCCTTTGGAGCTGCATTTAGCAAAAGACAGACATTTAACCTACATAAAAGGGTTGTGCAAATTAGCAAGCAGTTCCTTGTCTCAGTCCAGCTGTTGTAAAGTATTACCATATGGCTTTATAGTACACCTTTATTGTACCTTGGAGATTAAACAGCCTTTAAAAAAATACTATTTCCTAAGTTTGTTCTGTGCTACACAAAAAATACTAGTACATATATACATTCTGGGGAAAGTGGCTGATGTACAAAGGTTACAGTTTGCTCCCTTACCTTTTCCTACTACCTCATCCAGCCAAGATTCCTATGAATGAAATCATACTTCTCTCAAGTAAAGTAATTCAGAGGTGAATTAAATTCTGCTTCCAAAAAGCAATGCATTCAGAGACACTGAAAGGGCCAGGGAGGGGTAAAGAGAGGGCCCATGGAGTGGGGGGAGGGGTCTTTAGTTCAACTCAGTATGAAAATGAGGCCCCTTAACTGAGACAGACTGAGGATTAAATTCAAACAATCACCAGCATATTGCCTGGCACCAAGTTGGCACAGATGATGGATGCATTAACAAATGCATTTCAAAATGTCATTAGGATAGAGTCTCGTAAGTTTGCCATTCTTCCTAAGAATTATTCAAATCTACAGGAGCAGGTACTATTCAGAAAGGCTGGTGCTGAGAAATGCTAGATCTATGATAAGCCTTAGTTGGAACTGCCAGGAAAGGAAAAAAAACAGATTTGAAGTGAATAAGATAAATGAACAATGAGAAAACAAATACTTTCTGAGCGCCTCTACAATTGGAAAATGTTATATCTGATGGAATCACGTCAGTTTATTAGCAATTTTTAAAAATCAAGTAAATCTGATTTTCATTTTTTAAAAAGACATCCATCCTTGAGTTATCGTGATTAGACTCATTAATGAATGTGTAGTGTAGCTACAAACTGATAATGTAGAACAAGATCCTTTACATTGCAGACCACAGGTCCTCAGACCTTCCCTGTGAAGGACTAGCAAGTAAATAGTTTTGAGGGCCGAGCTCTGCAAGCCCTCTTCTTCTTCCTCCTCCTACCTCTCCTTCCTTACATCCCTTTCCTCTTCTTTTTCTAACCCCCTTCTTTTGTTACTCTTTCTCCTCCTCCCCTTTCTTCTACCTTTTTCACCAGCCCTTTAAAAATGTAAAAATCACTCTTCATTCATGATTTATGCAAATACAGGCTTGGAACCATTTTTGATATAAGCCATAATTGCTGACCCATGGTATGGAAATTTATTGTTGGTGTTCTGTTTTCTTCCTTTCATAAATCACATCAATAATCAATTATAATTGCCAAATTATTTTAACTTTAAATAAATCATCTAAAGCCAAAGATACAGAAGTATGAGTGCAGTAATGCTTTTGTGATTTTTTTTCCATTCTTCTGTAATTTCCTCACTTAATAGTGTTTTACTACAGCTACTCATTTTCTACGGTCTTGCTAAAACTTTCAACTTTGCTTTTTGAAACAACTCTGCTACTTTTAAAATTCATATTTGATAGGTTTGCCTAAAACATTGCAGTAATACCCCAAAGAAGAGTAAACAGCCTGGAAACAAACATTCTCTCTTGGAAAACACTAAATACCATCAGTGGAAGACATAGTGTGATAGTACACTGGTGTTCTAACTGTGAGCCTTCCTCATGCCCTAAGCATTGATAAGCATGTTTTAGGAAGGGATGGGGAACATTCGTCATCCAGTAATTCACTTTAAATGCTGGAGCATCCGCAAAGCTTATATGGAATCGCTTGGGTGCTAAGCTAAAAATTTTATATGTTAAAAATGGCTAGAGAGATAATGTCCTGTGGAAGAATAAAAATAGCTAACATATGTTGAACACTTAACTTGTACCAAACAGTTTTACATGCATATTCTCACTTGATCATCATCATAATTTTAGGACATAAGTGCAAGTATTAATATATGACTTTTTATATGTAGGAGATACACGACATTACCCAAGTTTAAAACTTTCCTCACCACTTAAGTGAGTAATAGCATCTACTTAATACAGTTTCTATTCTATTCCAAATATTTATTAAATACCTACTCTATCAGGCACTAAGGATATAAGTATTTAGACCAGGAGTGCGCAAAGTATTCTCAAAGCTGCCACTACCCTGACAGCTTCAGCAGCACATGGAACTTGTTAGAAATGCAAATTCTTGGGCTCCACCTCAAATCTACTGAATAAGAAATTCTAGGCTTGGTACTTGGCAAGCGGTATTTTAACAAGCCCTCCAGATATCCACTGGTTCTAACTGTAAGGTCCTGTCCTCCTGGAGCTTACATTTTAATAGAGTATTGTTAGCATTTTTCCATTTAATGTATGAAAGCACTCAGAATTATTCCAGGTGCAAACTTGGTGGTCACTAAATGTTTGCTATTGTTACTGCTACTATTACTGTTACCATAACCTTGGTGTGGACAACACTGTAGTGTTGCTTTGATTAGACATAAGTAACTTCTACCAGTTTTTAAGTTATGAATATGAAGTAACATTAATCAAAATAGATGGCTCAGAGCAAACTTAAGAAGGTGGTTTCAGAAAAGAAAAGATCCTTTAGGCTTTGAAAATCAGGGTAACATCGATAACATAATGTCTCTTATATGATCCATACTCAAGAGGAAATTAGATGTTCTGTATAAGTGGCCACTGCTATTCACCTGTACCCAATTGTTGCTCTGTGGAACTGCAAGCCCAGAAGTGTCAGATTTTATGATTTTTCAAGTAAAGTTGGAAATCTGGAACTTTATGTAAATAGCCTGGATTTTTAAATATTTAAACTTCATTACATTTGTGGACCCAATTAAACATTTCTGAGGCCACACCTGGTTTCTGAGGCCATCAATTGCAACTTTTAGGTGACCCATTCCTCTTCATTTTACCTACATGCAAATGCAGGCCCAGAGAGGCTCAGAGACTGATTTAATGTCATAGTGCTCAACAGAGAATAGGAACCAGAACTTATGACTCTTCTTCCACAACCACAATGCAGTGTTTAGCTTTTTTCCCATTCTACAGGACATTTACCAAAATGTTTGTAGGAGAGAGAAACAGAGATGAAATTGTACAAAATGAGAAATTGTTTTACAAAGGATCTGGGAAGTACTTATTGAGTTAAATTCCAACAGGAATTACAGTCTTTCCAACAGGAAATACAGTCTAGTATTTGCCATCCAAATTCTAAATTCGATTTCTGACATCTCAGCCATCTTTTTGTGAATGGGATCCTGTGGTTTGGCTGGTTTGTCATTCATTGGGGAAGCTGAACTGTTCTAACTATTCATGTTGCCAGAGTTTTTGATTCTGCCCCATGCAATCCCTATTAAAACTCCATTGTCATACTTTAAAGATCTCGAAAAAGTAACACATTGTTTTATATGGAATCAGAAAAAAACCTCAAATAGCCAAGACATTACTCAGAAATAAAAACAAAACAGGAGGAATCACCACACTACCAACCCTCAGATTATACTATAAGTCAATAGTGATTAAAACGGCATGGTACTGGCACAAAAACAGAGACGTAGATGTATGGAACAGAAAAGAGAATCAAGAGATGAACCCAGCAACTTACCATTATTTGATCTTTGACAAGCCAATTAAAAACATTCAGTGAGAAAAAGATTCCCTATTTAATAAATGGTGCTGGGTGAACTGGCTGGCAACCTGTAGAAGACTGAAATTGGACCCACACCTTTCACCTTTAACTAAAACAGACTCTCACTGGATTAGAGATTTAAACTTAAGACATGAAACTATAAAAATACTAGAAGTGCAGGGAAAACTCTTGAAGGAATTGGCCTGGGCAAATATATTATGAGGAGGACCTCCCAGGCAATTGAAGCAGCATCAAAAATAAACTACTGAGACTTGATCAAACTAAAAAAGCTTCTGCATAGCCAAGAACATAGTAAGTAAAGCAAGCAGACAGCCCTCAGAATGGGAGAAGATATTCTCAGGTTATGTCTCTGACAAAGGTTTAATAACCAGAATCCACAGAGAACTCAAATGTATTAGCAAGAAAAGAACATGTGATCCCATCTCAGAGTGGGCAAAGGACTTGAAGAGAAACTTCTCTGAAGAAGACAGGCACATGGCCTACAGACACATGAAAAAATGCTCACCATCCTTAATCATCAGAGAAATGCAAATCAAAATGACTTTGAAGGGCAGCACCTATGGCGCAGTGGGCAGGGGTGCTCGCCCCATATACAGAAGGTGGTCGGTTCAAACCCAGGCCCAGCCAAAACTGCAACAAAACAATAGCCAGGCATTGTGGTGGGTGCCTGTAGTCCCAGCCACGTGGGAGGCTCAGGCAAGGGAATTGCCTACGCTCAGGAGTTGAAGGTTGCTATGAGCTGTGTGAAGCCATGGCACTCTACTGAGGGTGATAAAGTGAAACTCTGTCTCCATAAAAAAAAAAAACTACTTTGAGATATCATCTGACTCCAGTAAGATTAGCCCACATCACAAAATCCCAAAACTATAGATGTTGGCGTGGATGCAGAGAAAACGGAACACTTCTACATTGCTGATGGGGATGCAAACTAATATGTTCCTTTTGGAAAGATATTTGGAGAATATGTGGAGATCTAAAAATAGACCTGCCATTTGATCCTATCATTCCTCTACTAGGTATATAGCCAGAAGATCAAAAATCACATTACAACAAAAATATTTGTACTAGAATGTTTATTGCAGCCCAATTCATAATTGCTAAATCATGGAAGAAGCCCAAGTGCCCATCAACCCATAAATGGATTAATTAATTGTGGTACATGTACACCATGGAATATTATGCAGCTTTAAAGAAAGATGGAGACTTTACCTCTTTCATGTTTACATGGGTGAAGCTGGTACATATTCTTCTTAGCAAAGTATCTCAAGAATGGAAGAAAAATTATCCAATGTACTCAGCCCTACTATGACACTAATTTATAACTTTCATACAAAAGCTATAACCCAATTACAGCACAAGGATATGGGGAAAGAGAGGGGAGGGGAAGGGTAGAGGGGAGGAGAGAGGATAATTGGTGGGAACGCACCTACAGTGCATCTTAGAAGGGTACAGGTGAAACTTACTAAATGCAGAATACAATGTCTGAACACAATAACTACGAAAATGCCATGAAGGCTATGTGAACCAGTTTGATGAAACTATTGCAAATTGTATATAAAACCAGCACATTGTACCCCATGATTGTGTTAATGTACACAGCTATGATTTAATAAAAAAAATTAATGATATAACAGCAACAAAAAAAGATCTACTATTTCAAGTATTCACATTCATAGGAGAGTGGTTTTGTTCATTTGGTCAGTGTTTCTTTTAAAATATCAACTTGATCTGAGTCTTGGGAAGGAGTTTCAGTCTTGTTGAGGAAAATTGGTATTGCTTCTTCTTATCTCTGAATGTTTTCACCCATCTTTATTCATTTTCTTTGTCCCTGGTGGCTTAGATCTTAAATTACAAAATTGGAAGAATTATAATCTGCAGATGCTGCATTTGCACACACCTGGGAAAAGGCCACTTCATTTGTGTGAAAAGAGTTGAATGCCCAGCAGATCTGCACTAGGCCTGATTCCATCTGCACTGGGCACTTCACACTGCACCCAATATGGCATTTCCAGGCACCAAGTGAAGTTAAAGTTAGCCATACTATACACTATCATTCAACCTTGTTTAGATTTATTCTTTTGATTCATGCCTTTGCTGCATTTTGTACATCCTCCTGACCATTCTTAGCAGCTGTAACAACACTTGTGGTATTACCAGTAATTTGCAACTTATCAAACATGATTGAACCTTGTTCTTTTGTGTAAACGAAACAGAACTCTTTGGTTGGCTTTCTTTATACTTTGGACATAGTGTAAAGGAAACGGAGACGGTATTTGCATGCCAGACAATGAAACATAACACACAGTGTATACATGCCTTTGACACTGTAATTACTAGCTGTTGTTTAGATTCCATGTATGGTCACTGGCTTTGGCTGTGTTGAAATCAGCTGTATCAACATTTAATCAAAGTCTTATAGATTTTGGTTGTATATTTTTCTAACGTCAAAATAGAAATTCTGAGACTAAAAAATAGGTTGAAAGGAATGGAAATGTGTGTGTGATACAAAGCAAAAATAATGAACATTCACGGTATAAAAAATGAAGTTTTTCTGATTTTGTCAGTAATGAAATCAAACATCACATGGAGTCCATTTAGAATTAGGATTATTTCTCTAGAATGTCAGCACTTCCAATTAATTTTGCTTCAGTTTACATTCAAAACAGTCCTTGTTGCAACATATTCTATTGAGATACTTTCTGATTTAACATGAAATATTAAAAAAAATAATTGTAGGATTTTTCCCATTAATAAACATATATGGCTCTTGGAAATTGCGTGTAGAATAAACGAACAATAACATATCATTTAACACCATATAATATGATGACATTGAACACTATAATGTCTAGTAGTACTTTGCTCCCAGACGGTGGGGTTAATTTCTATAGGTTTAGGCATGGAACTTCTAAGTTTCACATGCAAGATTTATTATTTATTTATTTATTTATTTTTTGGTGGTGATGGTTGAGGGTGCAGGGCAATGATCTATAAGGCCAAATCCAATCTATTGCTATATACTTTCTTAGAAAACTCTCAGAATAATGATCATCTCCATCCTTTACTGCCCAGAGCTGTGTCCCTTATTGGTTTTGCAGGGATTCCTATAAAATGAAAACCTATGGAACTATATGCCCATAAAATAATTATGAATATATTCATTGATTTATATACTACATGATACTATATTCAGCATTATGTTTCATGTTTGTAGGATTGTTACAAAGCTATATAATGTAAGTAAGGTATAAATGTAATGCACATTAGATGTTTGTTTATTCGTTTGACAATCATCATGTATGTTTGGTATATAAAGCAAGCACAGGAATAGTAATGACAGGAAATATAAAAGTAACTAAGTCTGAACTCCATCTTCTCTATAATCCCTCAGTAATTAGAAATTACATGACATAGGAAACAAATCATTCAGAAACATGATTAGATCCTGTGGTAGATCAGAAAGGAAAGGAATTGTTTCTAACCCTTCTATCCAGGAGAGTCTTCATGGAGGAAGGTACTGAGGAGTAGATAGACAGGACACATGCAGGATAAGAGGAACCCTTACGAATGTTCTTTCAAAACGACAAAGTTGCAAAGCTGAATTTCAGGAGATGGAGTTCATGAGTCTGGAAATGTGACCAAAAATATGACTTAAAATCTAGATGAATATGTTGATGCAGGACAAATTTAGAGGAGCAAAAAAATGAAGAGAGTGCTGCAGTGACTGAAATAGAAAATAAGAGAGACAAGGCAATGCATTTGATGTGTGAAGGAAGAGATATATCCAAGAAATAGTAGTAGAATTAACAAAAGGGGCTAGGAAAATATAGTTGATTAAAATTACAAGCTTGCATGACATGAGGAATGATGGTCCATTATAAAGAAAAGTGCTGGTCTAGGAGGACAGATAAGTTAAGATGGGGAATACATAAAATTTACCAAAAGAAATCAGCCAGCTGTCATGCTCAGTAGTCACCTAGGGAAAAGAAAGGAGCTAGAGATGGAGATTCACAAAATTCCCACTGGTTGAGGAAATTACCAAATGGTTATAAGAAGACAAGAAAAGGACCTTGATTAAAAGATAGAAGGTCTAAGAACATTTTTTGTTGAACCGGTCTGACTCAGAGAAAGAAATAAGAGAACCTTCTGAAGGAATCAAGTGAAGGAATTTTCAAGGAGAGCTTGGTTTTAACAACACTGAACTTATTGGAGAATAAGGGAAGAATGTGAACTGAAAACATGGCTTGGTAAGGAAGAAATTATTAGCAAGAATGTTTAAGGATGCTTAAAGTATTTTTTCTTAGATTGCTAGACAGAAACCAATACAAGAATAACTAATGAAGAGCATAGATAGTAAGAGTACATTAGACATTTTTAGGTGACTTGTAGAATGAAAGCACCATAAAAATCTTTTAATTCCCCTTTAAAATACGTAAAGCAAAACTTTCTTTCTGCAGAACTGTGTAGGTATCTACAATAAGAAAGAACCATGCCTCTAAAAGTTGTTTTAAAATATAAAGCATCAGGGGCGGGCTGTATGTAGCTCAGTGAGTAGGGCACCGGCCCCATATGCATTGGCCCTGGCCAAAACTGCAAAAAAAAAAAAAAAAAAAAAAAAAAAAAAATATATATATATATATATATATCACCAATACAATCTATTTAGCTATTATTATCACAATCCACATAATAAACTAACCCACAAGGTAACTCTTTTACTTAGGCTATTCTCAAAGGTCAAAAATTAAGTAAATGAGTCTTAAAAGTATCCCTTAAGACTCTGGGTAAGGATTAGCAAATTAAATTTAGAGATGAGTCAAATGCACTTTAACCATCAGGACAATAGGGGTCTGCCTGTGGCATAAAGGACTAGTAGGATACAGGAAACATTGCTTCTTGTTTGCTTTAATTGAAAGAAACAGTTAAATCTTAGATTGAAAAGAAGGATATTTTAGAAAGACAGGTGGTATAGTGCAGTGGTCCCCAATGTTTTTATCACCACAGATTGGTTTCATGGAAGATAGTTTTTCCACGGATCAGAGGAGGGTATAGGGGTAGCAGAGATCTGGCAGAAGGCAGGTCTCAGGAGTGATGCCAGCTATGGGGAGCAGCTATAAATACAGAGGAAGCTTCGCGCGCTCCCACTGCTCACCCCCTGCTGTGTGCCTGGTTCCTAACAGGCCACAGACCATGGACTGGTTTCATGGAAGATGGTTTTTCACACGGGGAGGTGGGAGGTTGGAGTTGATGGAACAGGATGCTATGCACAGATTCCTAATGGGATACCACTGGTACCATTCCACACCCTGGGGCTGGGGTCACAGGATAGAGAAATATTTGATAGTACACAGTTTCTTAGGATACAATCAAAAAAGAACCAAGAACCATTATTAGTAACCTCACATTTGGAAATGGAGTTTATTTATTCCCCTGATAAAGGGTGGAAGAAAAACTTGATGGTCTACTGTAGATAATTCAAAAATGAATAGAGAAATTACATAATTAGGTGAAAAAATCAGGTGTAGAGTTCAATATAAATAGAATTCTATGAAAAACTAAGGAACGTATAAAACATCAATTAAAAATTCAATTCCTTTGGTAACACCTCAAAATATTAAATTCTGTACTTCTTTTAACATTTTTTTTTTTTGCAGGTTTTGGATGGCACCCTACTCCTTGAGCCATAGGCGCAACCCCTTTTCACACAATTCTATACTAAATAAGGCATAGACAGCTTTTGTCCTCTGGACTAAATATGAGCAATGTTAATCACTTGACATTTGGCAAAAACCACCATTTGGGGTTATTGCAGCCTGATCCATTATGCTAGCAAAGATCCTTAAGGAAGGAAGCAATTGAATAGGAAGTTTATATATTATTTATAATTCAATCTAAATGCTTAGGTTTTTTCCCTTATTCTATTTTTTTGAGAAGTTTATCAATAGTCTCTAAAAACAGAAACACACATAAATATATAAATTTCTACAAATATATAAATCTCAATAAAATATATTTATCTATTTATCCTACTAATGAGAAATTAAATGCCTAGATTTTATAAAGGCAGAAGTTAGCAACGCATTTATAAATACTTCATTGTAATCTGAATGAGACACCATCTGTCAATAGGTAAAGACTAAAGAGTCAGCATGTCAGGCAAGAGGGAATGGCTATGAACACACCTTGGGAGAGCAATCAAAACATGAATTTTCAACTTCCAAGGGCATTTCAAAGCTATCTTTGTTTTCTGAAAATGGGAAATGATTTTTCAAATCTACAATACTTACTTATAATAGCCTAACCTCTTTTTAAAGAGGACTTCTTTATGAGATAAAGTCTTTAAAAAAAATTAGAATACTTGAGGTATTTTCAGACATGACAGGAGTTGCTAAGGCTAAAGCAATTCAAAGACGGACATAGAGCTGTGCTGGTGACTGCTACTCTGAGACATAAAAAGGCATTTTGTAGGGAAAACATGGTAACAGTCCTTGAAGTAATTTTGAATGATGGAAAAAAGTCATTACTGTGTGTTTTTCAATCTTGTAGAGGAAGAAAAAAAGAATGACAAGTAACAGCACCCAGATTACCCTTTGAGGACAGATAACATTGAATTGAAAATGCTTCACACAGAGGAACTCCTGTCTAGAAGTCAAAGGTTTTAAGTCTTTAGTTGTATCTTCATATGAACAAATCCAATGTTTACTTAGTCTGAAAAGCATTCATTCAACACATAGTATTGACACCTACTACATGCCTGGCCCAGGAGATAAAGATAAAACAACAAACAAAATGCAGAAACTTGTGATCTCACTGAGGTTACATCCTAAAAGGACAGAGTCAATAAACAGAATAAGCAAGTAGAAATTATCTTTTGGGGGCTTATAAGTATTATGGCAAATATTAAGTCAAAGAAGAAAAATGAAGGCCTAACAGGGAAGGACTTGAGATCTGAAAGAAATGGAAGAATAAGCCACGTGAAAATTTGGGGAATAAGTACTCCAGGTGAACTGAACCACAAGGACCAAGGCTCCAAGAAAGGTGTGAATATCTGGCAGGTTCATGAAAGAGCAAAGAGGCGAAGGCTGTTGAAACCATGAGCAAGAGGAGAAGAATGGAAGGAAAAATCCTAGAAAGAGTGTGTAGTTCTCTGTGCTCCACTGGAAACACGTTGACCATCATTTTTTGTGAGAAAGAGAGGTATGGAGGAATGTGTAGAGGGACATGATATTCTAATGGAATCACTAACTGTAATAGAAATAGTAAACTGAAGCAAGAACAGAAAGCAGGGAGACCATCTGGAGGCTATTACAGTAATCTAGGTGAGAGATGATTGTGGGTTGGACTAGGATGGTGGCTACAGAAATGAAGAATACGATTGGATGCATGTTAAATAAAGTACTGACAAGTTGTTTTGATGGGTTGGATATGAGGTGTGAAAGAAAGAGGAATCATGAATAAAATGAAATAAAAGATGGAATAAAAATAAAATTTCCATAGACTGAGGTGAATGAGTATGGCAGAAGGAGAAGATTTGAGGAGATTGAAAAAGTCAGCAATCTAGTGGCAAGCATATTAATTTTGAGAGATGCCCATTGGAGATGCTATGTGGGCAGTTAGAATTCACAATTCAGCATTGGGGAGAAAAGTCTGGGCTGGAGATATAAATATGGAAGCCATACACATATGTGTGGTGTTATAGCAATGTTTTACCAAGAGATAGGGTCTGGATAGTGAAAGGAAGAGGGTCTGTGTTTAGAGTTCAAAAGGACAAGACAGAAATAGCAAAGGGATCAGGGAGAAGATGGCTAGATAGAGGGAAGATAAGAAGATTATGGGTCGTAGACACTAAGAAATGAAAGGAGTGCTTACCTGTGTCAAATGCAGCTGACAAAATCATTGTTGAGAAGGACTACTGGAGGTTGTTGGTGCCCTTGATAAGAACAGTGTTAGGGGAAATGGAGAGGTGAAAATTCAGTTAGGATAGGCTAAACAGAGAATGATAGGAGAGAACTGGAGACGGAGTATGGACAGCTATTTTAAAGACATTCACTTCAAAGGATGGAGAGAAAGGGATGTTTATATAGGCCCATGTCAAGACAGTTTATAGCTTTTTAAAATACCGTACATGGAGGAAATAAGAGCATGTTTACGT
Source organism: Arctocebus calabarensis (assembly GCA_963573935.1). Lineage (NCBI taxonomy): Eukaryota > Metazoa > Chordata > Mammalia > Primates > Lorisidae > Arctocebus > Arctocebus calabarensis. The sequence continues at coordinate 16,626 of CAUYON010023772.1, forward strand.
GCTGGAAGGCAAAAATTGATGATGTAGAGCATAAACAAGAGTTGCCATGATATTCTGTAGTAGGTTTTAGGGATCAATGAAGGGTTTGGTCTTTATCAGGAACACAAACCATTCATCCAATGAAAGGGGAAGAAAATGAGAGTAGAAGCCAAGATGCAGGTAGGGCAGGAAGTTCTCTTCTGATAGACTTTATTTTCTCAGTAAAAAGGAAATTAAGATTGAGAATTATAGATGAGATGTTGGGGGTTTGAACAGAGGGGGAAAGGCATGGATAGTCATCTAGGAGCTGGGGGGATACAAATGGATTTAGGAAAACAATTGCTGTGATTCATTAAGAGTCAAGTTGAATTTAGTAATTATAAAATTAATGAGTGACTATTTTTTGTCTTTTTTTCCAGCCCTATTAATCACCCACTTGGGTATATCCACAGAATTGGCACAGAACTGCATTTACACCAAACCTTAAATGTTCAGGAGGTTGAAAATGTTGTACTTTTATTTTTCAGCTGTACTGTCATGATAAAGTGGAACATATGAAATGTTCTTAATGACCAAGAGTGGTGAATTACCGATGATATTCTAATTTCTTTATACCATACACCGATTTGCATAAGTAGATTGATTTAAATTATTTCACAATATAGTATGTCTTTATTTTTTTAATTCATTTCAGATTAATGCAAGGTTACAAATAATTAGGGTACATTGTTTGTGTTGTTAGGTGTAGTTCAAGTGAAGGCTGGCTCCACTACAACTATTGTATGTCTCTAAACCATGGGTCACATGGTTATTTTTCTGTAAAGGGCTCGATATATATGTTAGGCTTTATGGGCTATACACACTCAGTCAAAACTGTAAGCCCTAAGGTCCCTTTAACAATTACCAAGTCTGCTATTGTAATCAAAAGCAGCCATAAGCTATGTACAAATGAATGGGTATGTTCTTTTTTTTTTTTTTTTTTGTAAGACAGAAACTATTCACAGAAAAGAAAGAAAAGAATACAGAAAACATTAAGGCATCTGTTAGAGGGAGAAAATTCTAGTGGGGAGAGAGAAGCTCTCTCCATTTCTCTCCCAGTCTTTCCCCATCTCCTCTTTTAGGCCTTTAGTCTCAGGGGACATATAGGTGTATGGGTTCCTTGGTCAGGAAACAAATGAATACAGTCCCTTCCACCAGGGGCAAGGTGAATGAATGTATCAATGAATGGATACAGTCCTTTCATGGGATTGAGGCCTAGGAAATTCACAAGAAATTGACCTAGGTATAGGAGATGGGAGTTCCACATTTAGTCCCAAGTGTGAAGTGAAGGAGACACCAAGGCACAGGTGTCTCCTCAGCAGTTGTCCAGCCTTTTTGGCAATTGGAGCCTCTGGTGGAGGTTGGAGGTCCCCCTTCTTGCCTGTCATCCAGCCCACTGGCTCTTCAGCTGGCTGCCACACCACCGACACTGCCAAGGAGGAGGC
>CAUYON010023775.1:0-21009 GCA_963573935.1 Arctocebus calabarensis
TGTTTTCATATAGTAAACGAGAAAATATCATGAATGGTATGTCAATCAGGTTGATAAAATATCTCAGATTGCATGTGAAGCCCCCACACTGTACCCCATGGTTGAACTAATGTACACAGCTATGATTCAATAAAAAAATTATAATTCTAAAAAAAACATATATGATAAACATTTCCCCATCAGTTAAATTAAAAAAAAAAAAGAAGAAAATCACTGAATAGAAACTAAAAGAGGTGTCAATGGTTTGCATGTGAGAGACGGGTAATAAAGGATTTCTGTTAAATTAGCTTGAATGATATCAACCACAGTATGGCTCAATACTACTATTTTCAGACCAAGACACACAAAGGAAAAAAATTTATCCTATGTCAGCAGTTACTTTTCATTTCTAAATTAAGTTTTGGAACCTTCTGAATTATGTTTTCATATCAAGCCATTCTCAATTTTATTTTAATATGTTACTCTCCTTGGTAGGTAAGATCGAAAAGGAAGCAGCAAAATGTGATTAGAGAAGCTCCCCTTTCAGCAGCAAGGTATCACAAGATTAGAAAAACAAGCATCATATGTACCCAATACCAATTTGAAACTAGGAGATTAGCAATCACAGACTCACATAAGAAAATATCTCAATTGAATTTAAGAAGGTGGGGGGTGGGGTGAAGGGGCCCCCCACCCAATGTGTACAGTGCATGGACACAGGGCACGCTCCCTGGGCATAGGACACAGCTACAACTCTGACTTCAACCTTCCACGTGTAAATTATATAACCTAGTAGTTTTTACCCTCATATAACTCTGAAATTAAAAAAAAAAAATAGGACTCTCATGAATGTTCTGGATATCTAGAAAATCAAAGGACATTTTAAATCAGTCTTCACATTCAAAACTGCTAAGGGGTTTAGATGACCTTAAATTCAATTTACATAACTCCAACCACAAAATAAGAAAAACAAAGAGTTCCCGTTGTTTGTCTTACCTCTTAATGGAAGTGATTCAGATGAAAGTGGAAGTTTTGGAAAACTGAATCTACGAATGCTTGAATTTGTCCGTCAGGACAGATGAGAGGGCTATTTCTCAACCACCTTCACATGTTGCACTGAAACTTACTGAGGTACTCAGGGCTGATCATAGTGAAATGAGAATGTTCTTCCTTTGACTTTGCCGAGGTACTTATGAGCAACTCAAAATACATTTTAACATCACGTACAACAGATTCCAGTCTCTCTGCAGTGACAGAAGCAAGGGAAGAAGCAGACGTGGCCTCAGAGCAGTGCACCTGGGGAACTTGAGGTTGTTTTCCACATTGGTGTCCCAGGAAACAAGCAATAGTCAGAACTGATTCTTAACTTTGCACGACATAGCCTGGTAATATTTAGGAAGGCATGACACTTTGTATAGCATCAGACAAGCACCTGGAAGCACTGAACATATGAGCTAGTGGTATTAATACCTGTAGCCATGATGGGAGAACAACCAAGTGGTACCAATATAAATGGAGACTCTGGAAGGTGTCTGGGAAAATGTTTTATTTTACGTGGCTCTAGATTATTAAAATCTTAAGAAACAAAAAGAAAAAGAACTATGATAGATATGGCACTCCCGTATGTGAAAAGTTTAACGTTGTCTGAATTTTTATTTTAAGAAGGCAAATTGGGACCCTCATAAATAGGATTCTGCTACCATTTGCAATTTTAAAAACACTCTTTAGTGGCGTGTAGTTCAATAAGCTTAAGATAATAACTTTAATTCATCAAACAAATGCTGACATTCGTTCTTCAAGTGGTTTTAAGAGATGAAAATTTATTTTTTCTTATATTTATGATTTTAATTATTGTAACAAACTTAAATTAAGATAATATTCAAAATGGATATCATGACAGCCGACTTTTAAAAAAAACTTTCCAGAGTTAATATTTTCATTGGTTTTTGCTTAACTTTTCTGAGTAACAAAATTTTATACTTTTGTGTTTACCCAAGTTAATGCATTTCTCAGTGAATATTTAAAAACCACTTGTGCTCTTGTTTGAAATGACAGTATAGGGTAAAACAGGAATAATTACTTAATTTTGATTTCAAATATGTCTATGTCCTATAGATTTTGAATTGCATACAGGAGAAAAGAGGATGAGTACATTGGACTCGGAGTCGTTCTATTTAGGTGGCACAGATATTAAGTGTTCCTGAAGAACTTGGATGCAAGAATACAAAGTATACTCATCAGCAGATTGCTTCTTAACTATTCTTAGAAGAAGCATATGCGCTATCCAGGCCTGCCAGGAAATAATTTACATAGTCTTCTATTGCAGTAGAAACCACTGATTCTCAATCACAAAACAGTACAACAAAAGAGAAAAATTAGATGGAGATGAATGTGAACCTTTCAAAAAATGTATTTTCTTTTGAAAATAAATTAGTTAACATTTTCCATAAGTGGATGATATGTAAAAGTATGGTTGAGGTCTAAAAAATAAATGAAGAACTTTTAATCATTTTTGAAATAGAGTTAAATATGTCTCAGACAATATTTAGACAGTATAACATCTTTGACCAAACATATTGTAAAGATAAAATAGGCCTTATTTGAAAATTAAAATCTTTACTGTAAAATGTATGCATTCTTAATAATACTAAATACTTTCTTTTCGTTTATATTTACTTTTTAATTGACAAACAAAAATTGTATGTAGTAATGTACAACATGCTGTTTTGAAGTTTTTATACATTGTAGAATGATTGAATATAGCTAAATCACTTTACATATAATTTTTTGTGGTAAAAACACAAATACTACTCTCTTACCAATTTTCAGCATAGAATTATGCATTTCTAGTATAAAAAATGAAAGAAAAAAGTAAATGAAAGGAACCGAAGGAAGTGAAAATTTTAAACATTAATTTTTAATGAAAATATTATTGATAACTAATTTCTCGATAATTGTGCATGAAATTCATTACAATTATGACATTATTAAAAATCTAGATAGTTTTGACTGAGATTCAACTTCCTATAAAATTCAGTTAATACTAATTAGTGTTTACTATGGGAGAAATTTTAAAATGAAATAATTTCCTCCATTACAACAATTAACCCTCAAAATAACGCTAATAAACAAATTTGATACCCAATTTTAGCACTGATGAATCTGAGGTTATTATGCCTACCTAAATTTTTAGCAATGATATCATAAGTACTACATGTCAGAGCATGGATTAGACCAACATTTTTCATTTCCAATAAATATTCAATGGTTTTTAAAGTTAACTAATATCTATTTTGATAAAACATTAGATGAAGATATATTGATTAACAAATTTTGTAGACTTGTAATTAGCCATCTGCAACACTTCTGGGTGGAGGCAACTGGCATTATTAAACTGAAATGAATGAATTTAATGCCAACATGAGCCTTGTAAGTCAAATGGTGTAAGTATACCAAAATAATAAACGCAATTTTTTTCAAAGATCTTACTTCATCTTATATGGTTTTACTGAACAAATATTGCAACTTATTTACAAATATTTGATTTTCTACACTATGTGCAAAACATTATTAAAATTATTTTTTATTTTTTTTATAATTTTATTGAATCATAATTCTGTACATTGGTGCAATCCTTCTTAGCAAAGTATCTCAAGAATGGAAGAAAAAGTATCCAATGTACTCAGCCCTAATATGAAGCTAATTTATAGCTTTCATATTAAAATTATTAAAATAAAATAATACGTTGTTTTCTACATAGAGTTAAAAGTAATTTCAATGTATACCCGAGTGAATGTGAATATATTTTTATTTGTAATTTTTTCTACTATTTTTAAAAACATCTGCATCAAATAGTAACTGTGAAACTCTATTGATTGTCTTATTATATCATAGATCATGATGTAAATTGTACGAGAACGATAGTACAAAGAAGAAAGTAAAGAAAGGAGGCAGGTTAGAGGCCTCTTTGATGTAGCATTGAATTGGCTTGGTATGAACTTTAGTCAAGATTATTATAAGTTTACATGTTAATTACTAAGGAAGGCACAAGGATAATGTCCTTAAAAAAACATGTAAATAAAGAAACAATAAGGAATTTAAAGTGGTACTGTGTAAGTTACTCATTTAGCACAAAAATAGCATAGTCAAGGAATGAAGAAATGAGTAAGATGTATAACCCATAGAAAACAAGGAAAAAAATGGCAAACATTCCCCTCGTCAGGAATTATATTACATGTAAATGGATAAACCACTAATCAAGTGGCAAAATCATCAAATTGGTTTAAAAAATACACGTGATCCAACTATGCATCTACAAGAACACATTTCAGACATAAAGATATAGATAACTTGAAGAATATCAGACAGAAAAATACATATTATGGAAACAACAACCATAAAAGAAAGAAAGTGTGTATACTAACACGAGACAAAATAGGCTTGGATACAGTCTATGCTACCAGAACGGCTTCTAGAAACTAAGAAAGCTATTTCATAAAAGGAGATAAATTGACACAGAATATATACAAACTATAAACATATAAGCACCTAAAACAGAACTCCAAAATATAAGGAAAAAAATGACAAAATTATAAAGAAAAATAGATAATTCAACAATAATATTTGAAGAGTTCAGTAAAAAATGGATAGAACAACTGACAAAAGATCAACAATAAATTAAAACTTGTAAAACACACTATAAACCAATTAGAATTTTCAGATATCTACGGACCACCCAAGAATATCAGCATAAACATTCTTCTCAAGAGTATATGGAATATCCTCCAAAGTAGACCATTTACTAGAGTACAAAGCAAGACTATTATATAGTATGGCATCATCTCCAATAAAAAAGGATAATTTATTGTACATTGTATCCCAAATAAAGCACATACAATTGCACTTTACATTTTTGCTGCTTAGAGAGTAACACACTTCTTAGTAATCTCCCTCATTTCTTGAGGTATCACTTACCCTACTTTGAAGTATCTATATTTCTATTTCTATCCACACTATTTATATTTTTAAATCTTAAATGTTTTCTTGTAGACACATAGTTGGATCATGCGGATCTTTTAATCCCAATTGACCATTTTTGCCACTTGATTAGAGTGCTTAATCCATTCAGACCTACTTATTTGGTGACTTGCCAGTTTTTAATGGAGTCTGGAGCAAGAGAAGGCTTTTAGCAAGTTCAGGGTGCTCCTGGGAACTTGCAGAGTCTGTGTTGCTAGATAGTATCCCTGGTAAGACATGTGTTGTCTCCCACAGGCTCCAATAAGATAGATACAGCACTGACAACTAGAGCTCAGGAGGAAGACCCTACTACCTGAAGATCTATTCACCATCTGACAAGCTGTTCCTGCCATGCTACTATGCCCCATTTTAGACAAAAGGCCTGATTAGAAGATATTAAGTAATGTGACAATTAGTTTGGGCTCCTCCTGTTGAGCTACATAGACCCACCAATTCATATGGTCAATCAGGAACATTCAGGGGACAGAGGACATTCATAGTTGTCACTGAACAGGTGCAAAAGGCATAAGGTCTGTAAATAGGGAGCCATGTCTCCCACATTCTCTCTACATCACTCTAACACTTCTCCCTTTGCTCACACCTATGGTGTTGTGGTGGTTTTTAAGCAATGTGCGGTTGCCTTTGGAGGAAATTTGCAGGCCTCTATCATGGGTGGGTGGCTAAAGATGTTGGTGCAGACTGGGCACATTTATTCATGCCTGGAATCCCACTTTGGGTGGCTAATACAGGAGGATTGATTGAGGCCAAGAGTTTAAGATCAGACTGGGCAAAACAGTAAGACCTCATCTCTACAAAAAAAAAAAAAATAGCCCAATATTGTGGCACACACTTGCAGTGCCAGGTACTTAGGAGGCTGAGGTAGAGGATCCCGTAAGCCCAAGAGTTTGAGGCTACAGTGGGCTATGACCATGCCACTGCACTACAGCCTGGGTGACAGAATGAGACCATGACTATATATATCTATAAAGATATTGTTTCAAACCAAAAATTAACTGTAGCCTCAATCAGGAACACAACTTGAAGACATAAGTGAGAAAAATCCTTTCATGGGGCATAGCTTCAAGCAATATACTTGGTCATCTTCTTTGTGTGAATGAACTAGATTAAGATATGATAAATTACATCATTGGTTTGTCAAGCACTTGGATAGAGAAAAGTTTAAAGAGCTCAAAAGGCATTTAGATGAAGTTACACGAGAGAGTACAAAATGTGTGGATTTTTAAGACTTAGAGGAAACATCGAAAAACTAGTTAGATGAGATGACTCAAGTGTATTTAAGTAGAGGTCAGTTAGCCTCTGTCCTTAGCCACTCAGTGCTTACACAATCATGCTAAGGATAAATGAGCTATGTTTTGGTCCAATAGCATGGGCTTGCTTTTACCATGGCAGACATACCTATTTCAATGGCTGAATATCCAACTTATCTGCATCATAGGCAGATGCTAACCTCACCATGTGATGACTATGATAGTCTTTATTTTGTACGAGACTTCTATGGTCTGAGTATGTTCTCCAAAATTCACAGTTGAAACTTAATGGCCAACGTGATTTCCTGAAGATGTGGGCCCTTGAGAAGGTGATTAGGTTCTGAGGTCTCCTCCCTCATCAATAGATTAAAACTTTTATAAAGAGGCTGAACACCGAGTTCAGCCTTTTGTTGTCTTTTTGTCCCTTCCACTATGTGAGGACATGGCTTTTGTCCCATCCAGAGGAGCAGGAATACGGCATCATCATGGAAGCAGAGAGAAGCCCTTACCAGGCACAGATCTCATACTTCCCAAAGTCCAGAGTCATACAAATAAATTTATAAATTACCCTGCCTCAGGTATTTTGATACAGCAAAACAAGCAGGCTGATAGAGACTCTCTTTTACTGTGACACCATCTAGACATTGGCGATTATTTTAGACCCCTTCCATTTCATGAAGGCAGAAATTCACCCTTAGAGGGTTTAGATATGTCTTCTGGGAACTGGATTTATCTTTCTATCTTGGATATCACCACTATCCAAGGACTCATCGAATATCTAATTTATCAGTGCATGAGCCCATATTACATTGCCTAGTACCAAGCAATCCCTCTTAAGGCAAAGAAGGTATGACAGTGGACATATGAAGTCACTATTTCTTGGATATATTTCATTTCCTTGAAGCAGCTGGCCTGATAGACTATTGAAGTCATACCAACTTAGACAGACCATTGGGGACATTTTAGGACATAATATATACTTCAAAGTTTTAGTATTATTGCATTCTTAATTGGTAAAATATGTATTTGGAGGCAAAGGGGTTCAAATAAGAGTGGAACTTCCTACCATATTTTCCAGTGATCCATTTAAAGATTTTACATTTCCAATCCCTTCAACTTTTAGCTCTTTTTGGTAGCAGTCCTGGTTTTCAGAGAAGGCAATGAGGGAAAGTTTTGGTCAGGAGAAAATATATAGTATAATGCCACTGAATTTAAAATTATCACTGTCACCTGGTCGTTTTTCCTCCTTATGCAAAAGACTAGCAGACAAAGGAGGCTGTTACTCTGAAGGCAGGTCTGACCTTGACCTCATGGAGGAGAAACCACCTGATAGGAGCAGGTAGGAAAGTGTTTAGAGTGTGTTTAGGATTCACTGCGAAGCCTCTTGTTGCCTCCATACCCTAACTATACTACATGGGCAATTGTTGTATCCAAACCCCTCAGAGTTGAAGTTTTTGGTTAACACCCTGGACCAGTAGACGTCCTGGCCACGAGTGAAGGGGACCTGGAAGGGATGTTAGAGAAGGGAGATGATGAATACATTTATGGTCCCCAGTCCAGCTGCTGTGGTGTGGGCTGTGAAGCGTACTACGTGCCCTTCTATTGTGTTCTTATTTCAGGAATGAGGACTGTCAACCAAATCAAAGAAGCCTCCACTGAGTGGCACATAGGTAGATCTGTGAAGTGTGAGAGGTTAACTATTATAGACGCCGTTGGGTCTCCACTCCCATCTTCTCACTCTCACCATTTAGTACACCCTGGCCTGACTTACCCTGCATGGGATTCCTCTGCCTAAGAGCTTTCTTTAACATGGAAGCCTCTTTACTACCTATGCAGCTGATTGGAAAAACTATGAAATTAATGTGCCCCATTCCTGGAAACAACCCTCAATCAATGAGGTTTGGTACATAGATAGTCCAGGTTCTTCACTCTTCACGGGAGATATCATTCAGGCTTTGGTTAATCCAGTTATCAGAGTTTCCCTAATGAGATGAAGTTCCAGTAAACAGTCTGATAACACGCTATTTATTAGCGCCCTTCCTTCCTAAATTCCCACTTCCCTGCCCCACAAATATTTGCTCAATTTGCTTCTGGAGAAACACAAAGGAAAACATAATTCCATAATAACTTGCAAAATAGGGACACAATGTAAATATGAAAACAACCTAAATATCTAACATTAGTGATAATTTATGATGCAGTCACAGAATCAAAACAATGAAGAAAATCTTTCTTTCATGCTGTGAAAAGGTAGTCTATATGTAAACTCAGGTTATAATATATATATATATAATACCAGATTTTAAAAGAAATAAAATATTATGCTTACATATGCAAGATATATAGATATGCATCTACTAAAACATATCTACTAAAATCACACATACTAAAATTATAGTTTTAATCTAAACAAAATATTAATGCTCATGTATGCAAGAAATATAGATATAGATAGATATGGAGATATACTGAAATGTTAAAAGCAGCTTTGAAAGGTTTAGTTGATTTTTTTCTTATCTGGAATTTTTTATTTTACATAATGAATATGTAGTAATTTGGTAACAAGAAATATGTGGATTTAAGGGGAATTTTGCAAGTGGGGCTTGTTAGCCTGCTCAGTTTTATGCACTTCTTGTCTTGATTAGGATGTTAAGGAAATGAAGTTTAATAAGTAGAATACTTCCTGTCAGGGAAACTCTGAAACAATATTTACTTATTCTTAATAATGTACACAACCTATAAAGGTTTTTATATCAATACACATGTATCTATTGTTGGCAGTCTATCTCGAGAATGAAGAAACTCCAGGCAATAACTCTGAGCACTTTGAAAAACTGTTGTGCTAATTGAAACTGCCACATTTGACTGGAATGGAAGTCTTATGAGGCAGGGAGACCAGGAGTTTTCCTCAGCATCCCCATCCCTTCCACCATTTCTCTCTCTCTCTCTCTTTCTCAACACACACACACACACACACACACACACATACACACACAGAAACATATAAAATCTTCCTCTTTGCTGAATACATCCCTAAATTATTATTAGGCTTGGAGGCACAGACACACTGATTATTGAGAGTTCAGAATACACTGAAGGGATGAACTCTCCCCCAAGGACCCAACTTTATCAGATTTGCAATCCAATGGAAAAACAAGTTCCTGTCTTGGCTCTTGTTTTATCCCAGGTTTTATATAAATAACGCTTGTTTCTGACATAGCCTGGAATATCTGATTCTTATAGTCCTGCATTAGGGTCTTTTTCATTGTATTCAAAAAATCACGTGCCACATCTGCATACTCTTGGAAAATATTCTTAGATTGAGTGAGAAATCTTCACTTCTTAACAAGGAAGAAACAAGTGGAAGTGTGACACAAGGGTAGAGCAAAAAAGCTTCACAATGTATATGCCTTATCCATTTCTTTCCACCCAAATTCCATTCCCCTTGGCAGCTCACATGTCTCTTTCCTTCAGTTCTCTTCTCACACTGGGCTTGGACTCATGTGCCCTCTCTCCAGCCCACCCACTGCCTGATGCCTGTCCTCCCACCTTCCCACACCCTTCTCTTCCTCAGTGGTACCATCTTTATGACTTTTTCTAACATAATGCAATTTCAGCTCTAATGTTCTTTCATGTTTCTTCTCTGCTATATCCATCAGATCAGCAAAATCAAGACTGAGCAGTGGAGACTGAAAGGCTGGGAGAGGGGGTAAAAAAAGATACGTCTTTAGAAAGCAAAGTTGAAGGAAAGGACATGAATTCTTATACTTTTTATTGTTTGTTTGTTTATTTCTTTTGAGTCTTGTTACAGTCATCAATCTACATGAGCTTTATCATAACATATATCCCATTTGATGTGTCTAGGTATTTAAATAATGACAAGCTGAATCCTCTTAAGCATATTCCTTGGTGCCCCCCTTCTATGATTTTCAGGCTGTGGGAGGGCAAGTGTTCAGATATGGTGTCATTACATGGAGTCCTCATCAAGTCTCCTTTTACAACCTTGGAACAACCCCAAGGAGTTCGGAAGCATTGGAATTAGACTGAAATATATAAACAAGAAAGTATTTGTTTATTGATTTTTTAATTTAGGATAGAGTTATCTACATTCAATGGCACTATGGCAATTATAGATTTCTTTGATAATTCTGAATTGTTACTAATTATGACAAGTAACTAATCATCAGCCCACCTCCTGCTTTAAATCTGATTCAGAGTAAGAATATTATTAAAATAAAAGTTTTGGGAAAGGGTAAAATATTAACTGCCACAAGCATTACATGTCAGTTTGCTACCACCGCTAAATATACAATGTTATGAGTATTGAACACAGACCATGGACTATAGATTTTTTAAAAATTGTGAAATTCAGAGTGATGAAGTTTAACAATTATGGAATAAACAAATGTAGTAGAATACATCAAGGTACATTTATACTTATTTCATAATATATTCTGGTAGATTCTTAAAAAGGTAAAAACTCTTACCCAGTGGAATGTAATGTGTCCTAATCCCAGACCTTCTTGCTTCTTAGACTTCACTGATGCATCTAATCATCTACTAAGCATCACATTTAATTCCCTGGCCTCTTCTCTCTACCTTCAGTTCTGTGTTATAACTTCCCTATTTCTGTCAAATGCATGGTTATTATCACAATTAACAAAGTAAACATTGTCGCATTGTTTACATTTGGACTCAAGCCCAAATAGTAACAACCACAAAATATAATGCCGTCTCTCATTATCCCAATGAAAAGTTAAAAGGGTCATTTTGCCACCCTGATTATATAATGTTGCATACAATAAATAAAATAATGAAAGTTACATTAAAATATTTTAAGTTAGCTACACATACATTTTTAAAGTTATGTAAAAGTGCATTATTATAGTTTTAATCTGAAATGTAATTTAGGAGATGTAGAGTTTAACAATAATTTCTTACAAAAATTTTTTTTACAAAATTAAGAATTAAAAATCTCTAAAATAAATGTTACTTGCTCTGAGTCAGTTTGAAAATGTTTCACCTTGAGAAATCTTGAAGAAAAGGAATACAGCAGACCTTTGAACAACAGAGTATTAGGAGTCCTGACTCCTTTACAGTCGAAAAACCTTGCATACATTTTGATTTCCCCCCAAACTTAACTACCAAGAGCCTGCTAAGAGCCTGCTGTTGACCAGAAGACTCGCCAATAACACAAATTATTGATAACACATATTTCCTATGTTACACATTATTATAGACCGTGTTTTTAAAGTAAGGTATAGAAAAGAAAACATTCTCAAGAAAATCATATGGAAGAGAACATATATGCACTATTTATTAAGTGGTAGTGGGTCATGAGAAAGATCAGGCTGAGGAGGAGGAAGGAGGAAGATTGGTTTTCCTGTCTCCAGAGTGGCAGAGTATGAAGAAATCCATGTAGAAGTCAATCTGTGCAGTTTAAACCTGTTGTTCAAGAGTCAACTGTATTAATCCATTCATGGGTCGATGGGCACTTGGGCTTCTTCCATGACTTAGCAATTATGAATTGGGCTACAATAAACATTCTGATGCAGATATCTTTGTTATAATGTGATTTTGGTCTTCTGGATATATACCTAGTAGAGGAATTGTAGGATCGAATACAATTTTGTCTTTTGCCTCCCTTTGCTTTTTAGATCCCTAAGTATTCTCCAAATATCTTTCCAAAAGGACTGTATTAGTTTGCATTCCCACCAGCAATGTAGAAGTGTTCCCTTTTCACCACCCTTTGTTTCCAAAGCCCAAGTCCTTAGGAAAGCCCAGTGAATTAGCAGATTGTAGACTTGGAAGAAATGTGTTGAGAGCAAGAGATCTCACCTCTGGGATGAGAAAAGTGTCCCCCCCTACCTTGTCTGGGGGAAGGGAAGTAAATCCATAAAAGGAGAGATTTGGGGGTGGGTAGGGAGCTGCACCTTGCTTCTGGTGCCTGAGCCCTCGAGTAAGGAACAAATTCCAAGGAGGTTTGAGGGCTTTCAGGTGAGGGGGGATCTGCCCACTATTCATGGGTAAGAACTCTTTCACTGGAGAGGCAGCAAGACCCAGGAGAGGAAATGGCTCCAGGAAACATCTAGGTATACCAAGATTCTGTTAGAATTTCCTGTGCCTAATAAGGTTTGCGATGAGAAGCCAATTTCTGTGCATCCAGCAGGGGTCCAGAATGGCAGGGGGCTTGAAAAGGACCCCAGAGATGGAACCGATCACTGCCTTAACACCAACCCGTGTGGATCATCAACTGAGCTACCAGGGCAATGGACATCTCCACCATGGCCACTTGGACCAATGGCATTGACTGTTTCCCTCCCCACACCTTGGGACTAACTCAAGCTCCAAAATTTTGGCAGAGCTCTGAGAGAAGAGGAGGGAACCCCACTTCCAGTTGCATGTGTGCTGGTGCTTGAAATAGAAAATAAATGGAGCCTTAGAAAAATCTATTTGCATTCTTGCATCTGACTCCTCCTGGGATGGTAGACTGAGGTTCTTACTTAGTGTTGGCAGTTTCAGTAAAGATTTATATCTGAGGCGTGGTCCCTGTAGCACAGTGATTACAGTGCCAGCCCCATACACCCAGGCTGATGGGTTTGAATCCAACCTGGGCCACTTAAACAACAATGACAACTGCAATAAAAAATAGTCGGTGTTGTGGCGGGCGCCTGTAGTCCCAGCTCGTTGGGAGGCTGAGGCAAGAGAATCACTCAAGCCCTAGAGTTTGAGGTTGCTGTGAGCTGTGACGCCACAGCACTCTACTGAGGGTGACATAGTGAGACTCTGTCTCAAAAAAAAGGATTTACATCTGAGTTTTCAAGTTTCTCAACCTCTTCTGATCTTCTTGGATAATGGAAGAATGAAGACGGAGCAGATGTATTTCAGTAGGTGCTTTAAGAAGGTTGCAAATACAGCATCATGGGAGCAGGGAGATGTTGGGAGGGGCTTCCCAGGCCCCGCAAGCTCTGGATAAAGAAGAATTGAGACATTTCTGATCCGACCTGAGGCAGATATTGCAGGGATACAAAAACAGCAGGTCACAATGTTCCTTTTCTCTTTGCAGTTCTATTTTGGAGGAGATATTTCCGGTGGGGTAGCTGGAGACCTGCTCTGCTTGTGGGAGAGGTTTGTGGGGAGCAGTGCTGCACAGGTGGTAAGAAGTCCTCGGAGAACAGACAAAGGGGGCTCCCCTGGTGCCCCCTGCCTTAGGTGTTCGCTGGGAACCAAGTAAAACTTTCCTCAACTTGAATTAGCTCAGGTCTGTAGATCCCTGTAACTGCCAAAGACTCGGAGGATGGTTTGGTCATCTTTTTGTGTGTGTGGGTTTTATTTATTCTAATTATTCTCTCTTTCATAAGAAAACTGCCTTTTGCCCTTGGAAGATGCCATCTAGAAGGCCCTCCACCAGGGACCCAGTTCAAGGGGCTCAGCTGGAGAGGGATTGAAGGCCCCCCCAAAGGTGGTCTTTTCTCAGAAGCCATGGGGGGCTCTTCCTCCAAGGATACAGGCATATGAGGCAGAGCTGAAGCTTCTGGTTCAACCCGAAATGATTTTTATGATGCTTGGACACACCATCAATAGCCTGAGAAAGTTATTCTCCTTTCAATTAGTTCTCCAGCCATGGGATTCTGTCAGGAGAACCCTTGTGTGGTGCTAGGGCATCTTTAAACACTTCTCTGATGCTTCAAACCTCTTTCTCTTGGAGCTTGGAGCTTATAGCAGGTGAAAGTTTCCAGCATGAATTATAATAATAAGGCTACATATTGTTTTTTTTTTTTGCTTTTTTATGGTTACTTTCTTTTGTTTACAGCAGGAAATATGGGTTTTCCATTTACGGTCATCATCATACAGAGCTTCTTTTAAAAATACACTTATTTAAGTGAAAATGGAGAACACTTAAAGAATAGTCCATAATCATCTATAGTACAGATGGTACATTACATAAATACAGTAAAAATTATTTAGGTTGAAGTTTAAGGAGTGTAGACTTGAAGTTTTAGTCTTAATGAAAATCTTGCCTTCAGTAGTTTCATGGAAAGAATATAATATTGGTTGCAAAGCGTCTGCAGTTGAAACTTGGCTTTGTAAAAGCCCTTTGGGGAAGACATTAGCTATAGGATCTTGGGAAGTTTGGTCAGCCTCTCCAAGCCTCGGTTGCCTTAGTGGTAAAGTGGGCATGTATTTACCTCTTGGTGTTATTGAAAGGACAAAATGACATTATACACATAGAGTGTAGGCTGAACTCAGGGCCTGGTGCACAGTGTATACCAAGGTGGACAATTATGATTTTTGTTGTCAAAAAAGTTCCCTTTAACTCTGAGGGGCTGTACAGCAGTAACTTGCTTAGACTGAAGAGCATGAGCTTTATTTATAGTCTTTCTTCACCGTGTGTTTGGATGGGCAAAAGGTGAGACCAAGAGGCTACTAAAAAGTGGAGGAGAGTTAGAAATAAGGAAACAAGTGTTTCCGGACCATCTGTTCTAGCAGACTGCACCCGGTTCCTAATTTTCCATCCTTCTCGGGGTCAATACCTTTTGGCAGGTTCCTTCTACTAGAGGAGGATTCCACTTCCCCTGTTCTGATTATGGACCTGGTCATGTCACTTGCTGTAGCAGATACAATGCACACAGTGGTATAAAATGTGCTGTGGATTAGGTGTGGTCCTCTTGACCTTCTTCCTGATGGCCATGCCGAGGGCGTGCCTCCTGGGATTGCTGGTCTGCTCGGAGCCAGGCCTCTATCCGCCAATTGCCACCTGACCCGGGACAGCAAGAATGATTACTTTTTAAGCCACTGAGTTTGGGGAAGGTGTGCGTCATATATCATAACTGTGACAGCAGATATTAATGACCTCTATTATGTACCAGGCCCAGGCATTTTCATGTGATCTGTTTAATTTCATCTTCAAATGTCTCCATTTATGAATCAGGAAACTGAGACTTTGAGAAAGCCCTCTTGGTCTAAGTCACATGGAAGGGAAACAGCTGAACTTGGAAGTAGCCCTGTCCTGCCTGGTTCCCAGAACACACTCTTCCCACCACACCACAGAGGAGGAGGTGGTGGGAGGTGGGGCACAAAGGAACCAGCTTCACAGCTGGGCCGGGGCCGGGCCCATCCATAGTCGTCTCTGAGACCACAGCAGCCAGCATCATAAATCTAGGGTTGTGACATCACAGGGTGACTCAGGCAGGAGGCGGCAGGACAGGGAAGCCCTGGTGAAGGGCTGGTCCATCGTAAAACCTCAGTCTAAATAGGGACAGGGCGGTAACATTAGCAGACAGGGCTGGGCCACAGCCTTGGGTGGCTTAGGTCAAATAACGTCTTGCAATTTATTTTGGAAAATATTTTCCCAAGTGTCTCACTAAGTCTTGTGGGAATAAGAAACTTGTGAGGGAAAAGATGAGAGAGGAGGCTGGCAAGGTTGAGAAAGTGCTCATGACCAGTATTTTGTGAATTTTCATCAAATTCAGGGTGTCAGATGTTCCTGAGGGCAAATTCTTACTCATGCTGTGGAATACTTCCCCAGATCTCCTGGTTCTGCACGTCGTCCTGTCTGACGGCAGACACCATCCCAAATCCTCCCATTCATTCTCCAGTGATTACTGGATGCCCCATGGCATCCCCCCATTCATTTTCCAGTGATTGCTGGATGTCCCATGCATCCCCCCATTCATTCTCCAGTGATTACCACAAGCATCGGTGTTCTCTGAGCACGTACTAAGTGCAAGGCACTGTTCCAAGCACTTCACACCTCTCTTGACTCCCAACCCTCACAGCAATCCTAGGTGGAAGATATTCTTCTTATTCCCGTGACATCAATGAAGGAGAAAATGGAGGCACAGAGGTGTGAAGTGATAACCCTAAATTCACACAGCTGGTGGGAGACAGAGCTGGGACTCGGATTCTAGGGAGCCTTCTCTGATGCACAATGTTGTGTGTTCATCACGCAGCCCTGCGATGGTCTGGGTCTTTATTAAATGAGATAATGCATGTCAAACACTTAGCTCATTGCCTAGCATTCCAGGGAGGCTGGAAACATTGTTATTAAAACACAATATTGTTATACTGACAGGAATTTTACTCCTTAGAACAGCTGCTTCCATTAGTGCTCCTTAGGAAAGGGCAAATTTTTCCTTTGTGGGGAAAGGAAAATACCTGCTGATTGGAACAGAAGGGGAATCTCCCCAAAGTCTGAGTTAGCTGCAACCTAGGCCTCAAGTGTGGCAGGGATAGGTCCACACAGCACAGGGAAGAGAAACTGGAGATCTTGGCCAACTAGGATGGCCTGAGAGTAGGGACAGAAGAGCAGGAAAGGCCCACAAGACGGAGGATGACTCTGCATTGTGAGATGAGACCCCTTCCTGGGACCTCACCCAGGTCAGTGAGTCCACTTCACATGTTGCCCTTGGAGGGAGATTTTTGCTTATGATGGGGACAGGAGAAGCAGTTGAACTTGGTGCCAGGGTTGATGTCTTGGGAGAGTGGTGATCATGGGGGAGCCATTGTCCCAAAGCCTGTGGGTTCAGGAGAAGACGAGCCCATCAGGGTTTAGCAAGAAATATGAGAGAGCCCAAGGAATTTTCCTCAGATGGGGAAGTCTGGCAGCTGGGTGGGGTTGTTATCACCAGGGTCATGAGTAACATTCCTGCCTCTCTCTATAGAAGCCACACTCTTGGAAGGCAGGGCATGGGCTGGATTTGTCATTTGGCCTCTCCAGGGCTGGCTAGGGGTCGGAACTCAGCAAGGCTTCAACATATACTTCTTGAATGAATGAATGAAAAAAGGCTTCAAACTGAGGCTGGGCCACTGCCTGCCCAGACAGATGACAGCTCAGCTGTTCATAATGTTGCATCATGAGAAGGTGCTTTGGACATCACATCCCTAACCTGCTCCAAGCTTCCTATGCTACTGATGCTGTACCTGACTTCACCTCTGGGTGAATGTATTAGGGGATGGTGACATAGGAAACTTC
Source organism: Arctocebus calabarensis (assembly GCA_963573935.1). Taxonomy (NCBI): domain Eukaryota; kingdom Metazoa; phylum Chordata; class Mammalia; order Primates; family Lorisidae; genus Arctocebus; species Arctocebus calabarensis. The sequence goes on from CAUYON010023775.1 coordinate 17,239, forward strand.
TAGCAGCCAATTTCTCTTCCCAATGAAGGCTGACATTACAGCAGTGGTTCTCAGCCTGGGTTGCTATCAGCAGACATTCTTGATTATTACAACGAGGGGAATTTCTACTGGTGTCTACTGGCTAGAGGCCAGGGATGTTTCTAAACATCCTGTAATGCACTGTCAGCCCTCCACTCCAGAATGCTAACCGTGCTTCGGTTGAGAGGCCCTGCCTTAAGCATTATGGTTTGGAGCATACTCAACTGGAAATTTAAGAGAACTGCTTTGAGTCCAGACTCTGTCACTTCCTTTGAGACAGAGATGATAATTGTATCTACCTGGAGGGTCATCAAGAGGATTAAATTGGGTCAAGCCAACACCTGGCTCAGGCCATCTCTTCCCTCTCGTCCTTACACAAATGCAGAGCAGACAGCAAGAGTTCTCCACGGCGCAGGGACAGAACTGGTGTGAGTGCAGATGCTCCAGGTCCCCATGTTACCAGTTTGCAGGCCAAGCTCGTTCTTTGTTCCATGAGCCCACGACATGCTTCAGCCCTTCCATGCTAAGAACATCCTTCTCACCCCCAGGTCTGGGATGTGAGCATCTTTGCTGCAAGTGACTAATCGTTTTGCTTTAATCACCATAACTGGGCAGTTAAATCTGGGGCATAACGTAGTCGTGAACGCAAATGATTATATGCAACCGGGCAAATGAGATTTCCGTAAAAACCTGACTTTACTAAAGGAAAACACTTTTTTTGGGTGTGGGGAGGACCAGCACGCTAATTCTAGGAAGCAGGAGCTCAGTCCCATGGAATCTGTGCTGCAAAAATTTCTTGCCTATCCGCAGAATGTCAGAGCAGGAAGTGATGTCAGAGGTCATGTTGTCGAACGCCCTCATTTTACGTTTGAGAAATGGAGGCCCCAAAGGGAAGAGAAACTCCCTCAGGGTCACACCCTAGTTATTGGCAGAAAGGAAATAAGAGCCAGGGGCTCCTGACGTTCTATCCAGGCTGGTGGCACCTCACAAAGTCGTGTCTCACCAGAAGGAGTCCCCGTTGGCTTCGATGTCGAGGAAAAGTGACAGACGTTTCCCTAACGTTTCAGTTCAAGCTTCAACACTGAACAAGAACTTGATGTTCGGAATTGCCCGCTGCAATGGGGCTTTAATTGCACGTCTTTTTTCTTCTTTTGGCTTGGAGGCAATATTGAAGCAATTCCCTCTGTGGGTGCCTCACTCCATACGTAAACACATGTCTACCATCTATACACAGGCACACACATTTGTCATTCCTTCCCAGAATGACTTAATGATTTCCATGTAACCAATATGTTGCAGCTGTTGGCTTTTTTTCAGGCCAAAGCACTCAGAAAATCAGCAGTTATCAAATTGCCTTCTACCACTGTTTTTCCCAGCCTGGATATATTTCCTCCTCTCTTTCCTTTAAAAACAAAACAAAACAAACGAATCCCCCTCCCCCTCCAAAAAACAAAAAAAAAATATAACAAAAAACCAACAAGCAAGGTAAGGGAGGCTGCCATGGTGCCCTGATGTTTTAGGATTGTCTATCTATGGCAAAATGTCAGCTAAAATATCCCTATTGAGTTACTTTATGAAGTTGATGTCTGCCTTAAAAATAAAGGCTTAGGGTGGCACCTGTGGCTCAGTGAGTAGGGTACCAGCCCCATATACCAAGGGTGGCGGGTTCAAACCCAGCTGTGGCCAAACTGCAAGAAAAAAAAAAATAACCGGGTGTTGTGGTAGGTGCCCATAGTCCCAGCTACTCGGGAGGCTGAGACAAGAGAATCACCTAAGCCCAAGAGCTGGAGGTTGCTGTGAGCTGTGACGCCATGGCACTCTACCAAGGGCGATAAAGTGAGACTCTGAGCATAAAGGTCTATTCTGCTAATCAAAAATAAGCAAACAAATAAAAAAGGTAAGAAAAAATATGAACAATGGTAAGAAGAAAAAAATGCTAGGATTGCACTTTCAACCAAACCCACCGTTAGTGTCCCTGGGGGCAGGGTCTGCAGGCACCAGACTGATGCTGTATTTTTGGGGAGGCTTTCAGTGGAGAGGTTAGTCTAGTTGCTCACACGAGGCAGCAGGGGGTGGGAGGGAGGTGGGCTTTAGATAAGACAACGTGTTGTTTTGGTGAGGTCAGGAAGGCGGGTCCAAACTCTGACAGTCATTCAATAGCTCTGTGACCTTGAGAAATAGGATTTCAAACTGTGGAGACAGACAGAGGCCCTTCCAGGGGGACTCAGCTGGGGCAAAGGCCCAGATACCAGGAAGCAGAGGGCAGGTTGCCCTGTTTGGGTGGAGCACAGGGGACACAATTCTGAATCTCAATCCTTAAATTGGCAAATACAGTAGAACCTCTGTAAGTTGACCACCCAAGGCACAAATTGGTCAACACAGAGAGGTGGTCAACTAAGGAGGTTCAACTGTAGAATTTTTCCTCACTGGGTTACCGAGGATTAGAGTGGGTTCTCCATGAAGCCATCTCTCTCCTGCTCTGCTTCCTGTCTAACCCCTTGAATTCCAGGTGTATTCTGTGAACACCTGTGTGACACTGCATCATTAGTACTTGCTTGGCCTTGACCTCAGCGTCTTCCAGAGACTGCCTACCTGGACCAGGTGCAGAAAAACCTCCTGCCCTGGCTATAAAGTTGGATAACAGGCCCCAGGCTGTGGTGTCCAGGGTGTCTCCTGCCTGGCCTGTGCCTGAGAGGTAAGACGGGACACAGCAACCAGGTAAGTCAGCCAGGAGCATCCTGGAGCCACCAGGTTGCCTACAGCCCTTTTAGACTGTCTCTGTTCCTCCCTCCACTCTCTCTGCTGCTTGGTCCTGACTAATTTTGTCTGGGCTGTGCTATTGGTCACAAGGCCATTCTGTTCCCTCTGCCACAGTCATCTTCTCAAAGCCTGGCCTCAGCCATACTTGATTAAAAAAAATAAGTGTCAGAGGTGACCTCCTCAAGTGACCCCTAAATTGAGTTCCTTGGCCCTGCATTCACAGCCTCCCAAGATCTGGCTCTGGACTCAACGTGTGCTGGGCTTCTTTGCGTCCCCTGCCTTCCATCCAAACAGGACAACCTGCCCCCTGCTTACTGGTATCTGGACTTTTGCCCCGGCTGAGTTGTCCTGGGAGGGCCTCTGTCTGTCTCCACACTTTGAAATTCTATTCGTGGTCCATGCCCAGCCCAGAGCATGCTTCTAGGATGCCTGCCCAGCTCTATCCCTCTTGTTCAACAACCATTTACTGCCTCTCCTCCGTGGGGCCAGACTCCACCCTGGGAGCTTCCCCAAGTCTGTCCCTTACTCTTACTTCATATCTGCCACATTCTACCTCCTTTTGTGATCACTTGAGTGTGTGTCCCATTTCTCTGCTGTGTTCTTAGCTTCTTCTAAAGCAGGAAAAGAGGCCTCATTCATCTTCCCATAACTCGTAGGGCCAGCATAGAATCTTGGGAAAAAAACTAGGCCTGGACATCACACGGACCTGTGTTCAATCTTCTATGGTATGAATGAACGTATCCTTCCAAAATTTATATGAAAATTTTTTAACTTAAACCCCAAATGGACAGTATTAAGAGATGCGACCTTTGGAAGAGGATAAATGTTCCTATAAAAGAGGCTTCAGGCTCGGCGCCTGTGGCTCAACGGGCTAAGGCGCCAGCCACGTACACCTGAGCTGGCGGGTTCAAATCCAGCCCGGGCCCGCCAAACAACAATGACGGCTGCAACCAAAAAATGGCCGGGCGTTGTGGCAGGCGCCTGTGGTCCCAG
>CAUYON010023776.1:0-23573 GCA_963573935.1 Arctocebus calabarensis
TTTTAAAGATCCACTGATACTAGGATAATAAATTGATATTAAAATCAAACTACTTCTTGTGTTTACATGGATGGAGCTGGAACATATTCTTCTTAGCAAAGTATCTCAAGAATGGAAGAGAAAGTATCCAATGTACTCAGCCCTAATATGAAGCTAATTTATAGCTTTCATATGAAGACTAAAACCCAATTATAGCACAAGAATACAAGGAAAAGTGAAAGGGAGGGGAGGGGAGGGGGGAGGATGGATGGAGGGAGGGCAATTGGTGGGATCACACCTACGGTGCATCTTAGCAGGGTACTGGTGAAACTTATTAAATGTAGACTATCAATGTCTTCATATAGTGATTAAGAAAATGCCATGAAGGCTATCTCTGACAGTATAATCAAAATATTTCTGATTGTATATGAAGTAAGCACATTGTGCCCCATGATTGCACCAATGTACACAATTATGATTTAATAAAATTATTAAAAAAATAAAAAATAAATAAAATCAAACTACTTCTTTAAACAACATCAGTTTAAATATATTAGGATTAATAGGAAAATGTTGCCTAAACTTTTTAAAATGTTAAATGAACTTAATATATTTATATTTTTATATAAACATTTGGTATCTTGAAATTAAACAATACCCTTGGAGCACTAAAAGCAATTACTGTGATGGAATGTAGTATATACTATGACAATTAAAAATGAATTGAAAATTAATTTTCATTAACAAAATACTGAACAAATCTTTAATTATGTAACAACCTTAAGATAACCAATTACGACCAGCAAACAAAACATAGCACCAGAATTATTTTAACTGCAATTTTTAAATTTTCTTAAAATTTAAAATATTATAGGGTATAAATATTTTAGCTGCATGCCTTGCTTTTGTACACTTGCTTTTTGTGGTTATCTCTCTCTCTCCATTTTTTTTTCAAATGGGAGCATATAACCACACATACATCTTTATTACTGACTAGCTACATACAAATGAGTGTTTTACTCAGTTGCCTAATCTACATGAATGGAATAAAGGTACCACCTCTATAGAAGTATTGTAAAGGTGTATTTGGCACCTGGTAATCCCAGCTCTTTGGGAAGCAGAGGTGGAAAGATTATTTGAAGCCAAGAGTTCAGGAGCAGCCCAAGCAACATAGTGAGACACTATCTCCACAAATAACCAAGAAAATTAGCTAGTATTTGTGATATGGACCTAAAGTCTCATCTACTTGGGAGGGTGGGGCAGGAGGATAACTTGAGCCCAGGAGTTTGGGGCTTCAGGGAGCTATGACTGGGCCACTGTACACTTACCTGAGCAGGCAAAAGAGTAAAATCTTATCTCAAAAAAATAAAATAAAAAGAGTAGCTGTGATTTTCATTTTTACATCTGTGGAGCTCATGATGACCCTTGCTTTATAAAATAATAGAATTTTAGAGGTCACCTGGACTAATTTCTAGACCAACGTAGGAATTTCTACTACAATGTGCTCCTATTTCTATTATCAATCATTCCATAGAAAATTACCCTAAATTTAGTGTCTAAAAACAACATTTATTATGTTGCACAGTTGTTGAGAGTTAGGAAACCAAGAAGACTGTATCTGGATGGCTCTTACTCAAGATATCTCAGCAAGTTGAGTCCAGATGTTGGCCAAGTTTGCAGCTACCTGAGAGTTTGCATGGAGCTAGACAGTCCACATCCTTCCAAGATGGTTCACTCACCTGATTTTAGCAGGAGACTTCAGCTCTGTGCCAAGTCAACCTGTCTATAGAATGCCTGGTGGTCTCACTATGTCAGCTGACATATAGCCAGGGATTGTGGTGGGCACCTTTAGTCCCAGCTACTTGGGAGGCTGAAGCAGGAAAATCACTTAAACCTATGGGTTTGCGGTTGTTGTGAGCTGTGATGCCACTGCACTCTACCCAGGGTGATAGCTTGAGATTTTGTCTCAAAAAAAAAAAAAAAAGGAGTGTATCATTGAGCACAGTTCACACCCACAGGAGGATAATTAGATTCTATCTTTTGAAGGAATGAGTCTTAGAGAATTTGTGGACATATTTCAAAACCACTACATCCCATTTAAAACCACTTATGACTCAGCATTTCTTACAAAATAAAGTCAAAGTGGTTTCCTATCATAAAAATATAATCTAGCCCCTTGTTTCCCCATAATTTCATCCACATAAGCCCCCCTAATCTTCCTCTTCAGTAATCTTGAAGTGTATAAAATTCTTCAAATACAACAGACTATTTAACACCTCTGTATATTTACTGGGGTTTCCCCTACCTCAACCTTCTTTGCCCTTCCTTCCCTGTTTTCCTGGAAATATGGATCTAGAGGGGAAGGGAGTCAACTGAAGGGGAGGGGAGGAAAGGGAAAGGAAGGGAAGGGAAATTGTCCATTTTTATGCTTAGGTTCAGCAAAGTATGGACAGCCATGTAGAAACATGACTTGACAAAGACAGTATGATCTAGTGCTAATAGAATGAATATGGAAACCTAGAAAGGCCCAGGTGTCCCTTAGGGAAGGGAAGGGAAGGGGAGGGGAGGGGAGGGGAGGGAACTTGAAATGAGAAAGTCAAAGGAATGATTCTGAGATATTTCCTGAATTGTAGGAAGAATGACTTTTCCCCATGCAGTTAAAGGATTTGGGGTGACCTTTTATTATGTACGTACAATACCTAGTACAGAGCTTGACACAAATCCAATTCAAATTGTCTCACCTTTCCAACAGAGGTGGGAAACTTCATGAAGTTTTCCTGTGTGTTTGCTTTTGTTTTAGAGGTTAATTTCAATGAATTTGGTTAAAGCAGAGAAGTGAAAAAACAAAATGTTTATCAATGAGGTCCCCTTGTCCCAGAAATTGATGTACATTATCTTTCTTATAAATGTGAATTTGTCATGTAATTAAGGAGAGTTTCATTAGGAACATATTTTTCACTTAGTCCTATAAATCTATCTGACTGTGTGTGTGTGTGTGTGTGTGTCTTTATTGAAGCTGATGTGGACCTAAACCAAAGAAACAGGGTTCCACGGGTGCCCAGCCCCTGTTAAAGGATGCCTTTATTGCAAACGCACAGAGAAGAGACCTCCTTCCAAGAGAAATCACTTGGGCCCAGACTTTAGGGCACGAGAGAGGAAGTGAGCACTCCCTGTCAGCTGTGTTGAGTGCAGTGTGCAGGTATGTGTGTTGACAGTGGCTGATGTGGTGGGGGAAAGGCATCTCAGCTATTGCCCAGTTCTCTGTCAATTCCACCTTTCTGCATCTGAGGAGAAAAGAGTTCTGAAGAGGCTCAAACACTTCCCTTGCCCAAGGAAGCTCAGGGACTTGAACTTGTCTCATCTTTGGAAGAGAAAAGAGTCTGCAAGGTGATATGTGCACTCCTATTTTTCTCTTGTTACTCCACTTTTTAATAACTATGTTTCTTGTTATGATATGTGTTATCTTCATTCATTAACTTATTAAGCAAAAATGCTAATGCGCTTCTTCTAGGCATATCTTATCTGCTGTACACTTTCAAATGCTAGAATTCTGGCTACACATGAATGTTTAAAAGGCTCACAATGACAATGAGCAATAATGCTAATATTTAATAATAATTGTATATTAATACAGATAATAACCATACCAGTATCACAGGGTCTCACAGTGCTTTTAAAGTCACTAGTGTTCTCTCCTAATCCCTTGGTCAATATTTAGCACAGGTCACAGATACTGATTTCCTTCCATCAATCACATGACATTGGGAACACAATGTAGACCAAAAACGGGTGCTTTCCTGTGAGAGGGACACACATTAAATACTTGCATTTTATTCTTATATTTATTCAAAAAGCACTTAGTATTAGTAGCCATAAGTAATTCCTTCATACTAAATTTCATGCCCTATTTTTATACTTTTAGGGTTAGACTGGTGGAAAGTTGAGAGAAACTCTTAGTTTTAAGTGGGTACTTTTTTTTTTCTCATGTATTTAATGTTCATTTGTTTAATGTTCAACTTAATTACTTATTTGAAGCATGTGTTTTGATATTACATAGGCTGGGGTCTTCATTCTAATTCTGTTAATAAGCTGGGTTCATCAAGCCTACTTTCTAGACCGATGTAGGGACCAAGGGAAAACTTCCCCTTTGTCCTCTGAAGTTTTGCTAAAAATCAATGACAGGAGGCAAATTAAAAGGAGAAAGGAATACATATTTACTTATCATGTGCACAAGAGCCTTCAGAATGAAGACTCAGAGTTACAGGGAAAAGATCCGTTTTTATGCTTAGGTTCAACAAAGTATGAACAGCCATGTAGAAAAGTGACTTGACTGAAACAGTATGATCTGGTGTTAATAGACTGAGGGGGGAAACCCAGCAAGGCCAGGCTGTCTAGAGTCTCCTTGGCCTTCCTTCTAGGTAGGCAGCAGGGCCATTTTTGAAGATGGGGCTCTTACGACCTACAGTCAAGCAAGGAGGACAAGGGACTTCCTTACGGTCAGCTGTTATCCAGAAAGGTAGAGGGAAAATTAGAGGTATTTCTAGTTACCTATGGTACCTATGGTTTTGTGGAAAATTGATTCTAATTCCCAGGACCCACTTTGGGAAAGTAGAATGCTAGTTTTTATGGTTGGCCTCGGGGGAAAATGGGACTCAGAAATAGGATTAAGGAGATGGTCAGAGAAAAACTGCTTCTGAGGACCTCATCTTGTATCGTTTCCTGAGTCCCAACAGCACACTTCTCTGCTTCATCAGTTACATTTCATGCCACTCTCCTTCCCTGTATTTCAGTCACACAAGCACTAACCATTTTCAGTACCTGAGGAAGCCCTTTAACATAGAGGAGCCGTCTGACTACGTCCCTACGTATAGGTGCCATTCAAGTAAGTATCATCCAACAAGCGAAAGTAATTGAAAATAACTACACTTGATCTTAGCCAAAAGGCTGAGAAGTGATAGTAATCGAAAATAACTTAAGTATTTATTGGCTATACAAATTGTGTTGTTTTGCCATATCTTCATTCACAATGCACCCACAACCCCCCAAAGAGCTTTTTGCCCGAAAATTTCTCTCTTCCATAACTCAAAACTCCGTCTCAAGCCCCTTAACTCTTCTGATTCCTGATTTGTTTTAATGTTCTATTTCCCACACACTAGCAGGTGAATTACTTTCCTCTACTAATAACTTCTTATTTACAATGAAAAACAAACCAGACTCTCTGGGCTTTCCTCCTCATCCACCGACCATCGCTGCCTACCAGTGGCCAAGAAACTCAACTCACACAACCAACCTACCCCAGGTTCATTTTTCTCTATTTAAGAGAAGAGTGTGATTATTCATCTTTTAATCTCTCTTACATTATTGATAGTTGTACTTTGTTCTTTCTACATAGAAGTCGTACCTATTGACTTCATCTTTGCAATTCTAATTATACCCTAAGTTGGACCTTCAACAGTACGAAATGTGATCTTTTCATTTCAAAAAAAATATTTCTATAAGCTTTAACTTGGGTTAACAGTCAACTTTCATATCACTCTGTACTTTCCTTACTTATCACTTAGGATAATTGCCGCTGTGTGGTGATATAGTCATGTGTTAATACCCAATTCTCTATTTGTGTGCCTAAGAAGATTAGGGACCAATACTTTTGGTCAGTGCCCTTAGGCCATCTGAGTTTGCTAATTGGCACTGAAGAAAGTTAAGTTCCTATCCTCCCAGGAAGGGATGGCTCCCAGGCCTGGAAAAAAGCTGCTTTGGCTCATAGAAGATTTGCATCTCAAAGGGGCAAAGGAAAAATTTACAGTTCTAAGTTTTCTAAACTAATGCTCTAGGAAAAGGTAGAAGAGGCCTATCTCCTATGAAGAAGTCCAGCTAAAAGTGGATGGGGAAAAATGTCACTGTGGAACATAATACCTGACATGTAAAGATGCTCAATCAATGTTGAAATCAAGAGTTGGTCTATTTACATTATGGACAGTACTAATATTACTACCTAGTATTGCTATGAGGTCCATTTGGGTATTGCATGTGAAGAACTCAGCACAGCAGCCTAAGATATATAAATTTCTTATAAAAGCCAGCCATGGCTCGGTGCCTGTGGCTCAAAGGGCTAAGGCGCCAGCCACGTACACCTGAGCTGGTGGGTTCGAATCTAGCCCGGGCCCGCCAAACAACAATGACAGCTGTAATCAAAAAGTAGCCAGGTGTTGTGGTGGGCACCTGTAGTCCCAGCTACTTGAGAGGTGGAGGCAAGAGACTCGCTTGAGCCCAGGAATTGGAGGTTGCTGTGAGCTGTGATGCCATTGTACTCTATCCAGGGTGACAGCTTGAGACTCTATCTGAAAAAAAAAAAAAAAAAGCCAGCCACATACTCCAGGGCTGGTGGGTTTGAACCCAGCCTCGGCTTGCTAAACAAAAATAAACAAACAAAAAATAGCCGGGCGCTGTGACAGACACCTATAGTCCCAGCTACTAGGGAGGCTAGGGAAAAAGAATCTCTTAAGTCCAAGAGTTTGAGGTTGCTGTAAGCTAAGCTATGATGCCATGGCATTCTACTGAGGGTGACAAAGTGACACTTTGTCTCAATTAAAAAAAAAAGATTCATAGTTTTTATATATTCTCATATATATATACATACACACACACATATAAACATATACGTGAGGTTACACAATTAACTTCACAAATTCATCTTAGAAAAAGTGGTGCATGTATCATTAATGAATATCACTACAATCACCTTTCAAATACCCTTTGAAGTAATTTTGGAAATCTTTTTCTGCAATGGCCATCAGAACTGTCAGAATATGCAGTCTGAAAATTAAGCAGTATGAAGTTGGTTTGGATGCAGTAAGAAGTTGGTTCCTGATGCACTAGAAAGTTGGTTTGAACGAGTTTGCGAACTCATTCTAGAAAAAGTGCTTTGTAAGAGGGACTTTATCTAACACATGCAATCAGTATAAAAAAAAGACTGGAAACATCATGAAGGCAGGGACATTACCTTGATCACTACCAAAAAATCTGTTGACTAATTAAATTAATATATCTAAAAAAAAAAAAAAAAAGAAAGGAAAGAAAGAATAACTTAATAACTTTGAAGAGTGGCCTAGATGCCTTCATCAGTGCGTAGCTTCCCAAGGGAGTACTTCGAAGGTGACCATACTGATATTCAACAAGGAGATGTGTAGCTCTTTTTGAAGGGTAAGTTCACAAACTTAAGTGTCCCACCTCGTGTGTGAGCACATGGAGGTTAAAAGACTGAAATCTCCTAATCTAGATCAAATCCACTTTTCTTTCTCTGCCCTTCCAAAGGAGATTTACTTATACTTAGTATGGATCACATTTTAAATCATTTAAAAAAGAATCATTCAGCATATTTCTTTCACTAACTGAAAAACATCATGGAAAAAATCACAGTGCATTCTTATAGCAAGTGTGTATTAAGGTGGATGGTGGGTGATGGAAATCTAAGTATTTTTAGAGGAAAAACAGAAAATTGTTGTTTAATCAAACCAAAGCCACAGAGCTTATTTTTAATTGAATTATAGGATTTGTAGTCACCTTTGAAGGCTAAGCTTCAGACATGGTTTGTCTTGCATTTAGCAAAATGTTTGATTCATTAGCTCATGAAATGTTAATTACTTATTTATTTTCAATTAATTTAAATATGAGCTCCCCACCATGGGCTGACAGTTGTCTAAATTCTACAGCAAGAATTAATATATGCTATGTGTATCCTAGAATATTCCCAAAACACAGCTTAGTGAATGCCATTATCTAATGATTCCTTTTACTAATTATCACTGGTCCTGAAGGAATTTTCCTGATGTAGTAGGAAGTTGGTTTGTATGACTAGAGTCTCATTTTTATAAATATCATTAGCTGTGTACTCTCATGTAATGAAGCTGTTTCCATATCCAGTTTAATAGCTACCCTGACACAGCCTTGTAAGTGACAGTCGGTAGAATGATTGTGTCCAGGTTCCAATTCAGCTCTTTCTCTCACTAACAATGGGACTCTGAGAAAGGTATTAACTTCCCTGTGACTTAGTCTCCTCTCCTCTAAATATCGATAATAACAGTATCAATCGCACAGGAGTATTGGAGGGACAAAAAGAAATACAACAGTGCCTGGACCATCGTGATAATCCAGAAAATGTTAGCTCTTATTCTGCTCAAGGAACTCTCTCATTGAGAAGTCCTATTTTCCAGCCTCAGTGCCAGTAAACAGTAGGATGAAAGCTTATTTAACAAAGAATTGTCCTTTTGGAATTAGACACTCATTAAAACTTAATGTTAACACTTTTATCAAAAAGGTTGGGATGCTGTATTTTTCTTTGTGGTGTTTGTTTCTTCATTCCTTTCTATGCAGTGTTTAGTTTTTATTTTTGTTTTCAGAATACCTCTACCCTTTTCTCCCATTCACATATTCAAGAAACTTAGACTTTTAATAGCCTCAATGAATTATCTCGTTACTTCAGTCCATGGGGAATTCTCCCTCCTATGAATGTTACCATCTGACCTACTGCACATATATTTCTTAATTATGTCCTGGATTATGCTAGCATTTGCATTAGTTTATTCTAAAGTTATAGCATGTTAGGGTATTCTTGTCTTGCGTCTCCAACTATACTGTGGATTCCTTCAAGAGTGGGATTAAATAATAGAGTTCTCTGAATTAGTGCAACACCTAAAACAGAGCCATATAGGAAATGAGTGAGAAGGAGGGGAGAGAAAAAGAGGGAAATGAACTTGAAAACAATCACATGCAGACCTCTGGTTGGCAGGTACATGGCTACTTTACACCCAGAATTTCACCAGAATTTTTGAGAGCGTGTCAGATTACATATAAATAGACTATCACATATAAATAGGAGTCACATAGAGAACGGTAAGTAAATGATAATCTCTGAGATCAAACACCAGAATACAAATTTTTCTTGTAATATGCATGTATTGGGCAGGGCTCCAAAGATTTTTTTGAAACTAGTCAATTTATTTTCACTTAAGGAAATATTTATTTTCACATAAGCTCATACATGTGATATATGTTATCTTGATATAAATTTCTTTTGTTGGTTTTTGCAGGGTATTAGTTTTCTTTCTTCCCTTTTCTGTGTGGCTTTCCCCTCTGATTTTCCTCTTTCCTTCCATCTGCAATACCCTTCAAATCCATCAGTGTAAACAGAATTCATGCTTATTTGTTCAACCCTATACAAATTTATACATTAAGTAATATATAAAATCAATAATAATGAAATCAAATTGCACACATTTTCTGCATCTTAATTTCCTTTCTCAGCTAATAACCACTTCAACTGTCTTCATTTCACCTGATATATTAACATATTCTTTGGTAAGGACAGAATTCAGCTATTTTCAGATTAGGGCATTAATTTCATTGCAGACATTCCCCCATTAAACATTTCTGTCCATCTGATTTCATATATTAATATTTTCTTTTATATGGAAAATATTTCTATTAATTAGATTGCTGGGTCAAAAGATTTTTGCAAGTTCAATTTTAATAGTTACTGCCCAATTGCTTTTCCAAATTCTTGCAATGTCTTATACTTCCATCTACAAGCTGTGAGAGTGCTCCTTATCCTATAGACCTTTCAGCAAAAACATAATAGCTCTTCATTTTAAAAAAGTAATTCCCCCTTCTTTATTTTGTTTTTCTTTTGGTCATTCAACTTCTTCTTCTGAGGATAGGGAAGTCTTATTTATATATATGTTTATAGCCCATTACTGAATTTCTTATCTTTGTAATTATTAGTTATTATATTTATGATATGAACATTTATGAATACTGTATTTTTAAGAAACTGCTTTTGTTATTCTATTATACACTTTATTATCTTGTTTAGTGACTTTAGACTTAAATTAAATTATTAAATTTCTAATACCTTGCTAATGACTTTCCACACCTAACTTTTCTTTTTTTGCTTTTAAAAATATTTTGTTTTCCTTCTGCATACTTTTATTTTAATTGTTTTCTTTAATTATCTACAATAAATGTATTAAAAACAGAGCTTCTAGGTAGCTCTTACTTTGTAAACTAACAGGGTGGCCAAAGAGTTTATGTACATTTTAAAATAGTGTGCAATTTAGGCTCGGCTCCTGGAGCTCAGAGGCTTGGGTGCCAGCCACATACACTGGAGCTGATGGGTTCAAACCCAGCCTGGGCCTGCCAAACAACAATGACAACTACAACCATAAAAATAACCAGGCATTGTGGTGGGCAACTGTAGTCCCAGCTACTTGGAAGGCTGAAGCAAGAGAATCACTTAAGCCCAAGATTTTGAAGTTACTGTGAGCTGTGATGCCATGGCACTCTATTGAGGAATAGAGAGATTATCTCAAAAAAAAAAATAGTGAAATAGAGAGATTGTCTCAAAAAAAAGTGCAATTTAAAACTGCACATGAACTTTATGGCCACACTGTAATGTGGAAATAACCTAAATTTCCACCAACCCAGGAATGGGTTAGTATATGTATACCATGTAATGCATACCATGTAGTATACGTATACTGTGGAATACTATTCAGCTATGAAAAGAGATGGAGACTCTACATCCTTTTTTTTTTTTTTTGAGACAGAGTCTCACTATGTCACCCTCTATAGAGTGTTGTGACATCACAGCTCACAGCAACCTCCAACTCTTAGGCATAGGCAATTTTCTTGCCTCAGCCTCCTAAGTAGCTGGGATTACAGGCGCTTGCCACAACGCCCAGCTATTTTTTTGTAGTAGTTGTCATTGTTGTTTGGCAGGCTCAGGCTGGAGTCGAACCCACCAGGTCCAGTGTATGTGACTGGTGCCCTTAGCCGTTGAGCTACAGGCACCAATCTGAGACTTTACATCTTTTATATTCACCTGGATGGATGTAGAACACATTCTTCTTAGTAAAGCATCACAAGAATGGAGAAGCAAGAATCCAATGTACTCAATTCTAATATGAAGGCAGTAGATGATCTAAAACACAGGATGGGGTCGAGGAATAAGCAAGTGGGGAGAAGGGAAGAGGGAGGACATGGAGGTCACAGTGTATGGCACACTTCTTGGGTGCTAGACTCAAGTACAAGAGAGACTACCTAAAAAACCCCAACCAGTGCAATGTAAATTCCAAAATAATAATCCCTCAATGAATCCCAAATAATAATAATAATAAAAAGTTAAATCACTGATGTAGAAAAGGAATCAAAATATTTAAAATACATGTGTTCTTAGACATATGATTCTAATGGGAAAAGATTTTATTACAGTGATTTTTACTTTCGGGGTCAGTTCATAAGGTCTTATTTATTGTGTAGACCATATGTAATAGGCAAAGTAGGGGACTGCAGAGAGACTGGAAACATGACAACAGACTACTACAACTTTCCCCTCATCTCTCAGCATCAGCCTCCTGCTTGAACCTATAGGAAGTTACATGCTGTGGTAGACTGGCCACATTTAGCAAATAAAAATAAGAGATGCTCGGTTAAATTTGAATTTCAGATAATCAACAAATACTTTTCTTTACTGTATCTCCCATACAATATTTGATTTCTACTTTCATGAATCTTTTTTTGCTTATCCAAAATTGCAATTAAACCAAATGTCCAGCATTTTATCAGCAACTCAAAAGGAATCCCATTACAGATAACTTGTGTAGGCCTTTTTACATGGTGTGTAGACAAGAACCCGGAGACATTATTTAGGAGCCTTAGGGAACAAGCCAGAAAGTAGTATATCATGGGAAGACCCAGGCATTCAGAAGTAGGTGGACAGCACTCCTTCCAAGAGGAGGAAAATTGTGCCATTTGACAATAACCTTCTATAAGCTTGATTGGTGCCCCAAAACCCAGAATAGAGAGGAACTGAACAAATCATCTATGGCATTGTGACTGTAAAAACTTGAGGAAACCAGAGAGCAGGTGGACTTCCACTAGGAAAACCTTACAGGTATTTCCACTGTGAATGGTCAACAGGGCCTGCTTCTCCATCTGACATCAGGCTATAGGGAGAAGACAATTGGAAACCTACCAATGTCAAACTGCATCTACACGTTTCATCAATTATGCTTGAGACCTCCTGAGATCAAAACAGATGGAAACTGAACCTCTGTCTCACCATCTGGCAATGTCAGTCCGCATGGATGGAACACGTGCCAGTGACTACTGCTGGTTCCACTTGGAAAGACTCACAATAGAGCTTATAAAAAGGGAGGGGCAGCACCCTACTAAGATTAACATAACTGCCCATAGTTTAGCAATTCACTGTATGAAATGAAGTTGGAGATGATGTTGAATCCTAATGTAAAAGAAGGAAAAAAAATCTCAAAGTGGAGGTAAAAGGTAGAAAGGAACAATGAATAAAAAAGAGAATTTAACATTGAGTAGTGAAAGGTCATAAAAGATTAAATGGATGACGGAGAGGAACTAATTATGTCCAAGTAGAAGACAGTATATCTAAGTTGAAGAATGCTCTAAGTCCACAGGTTAAAGGGTTTCACTGACTTTCACACCTAGTTGTGAACAAAGGATATATATCTAGGTATATTGTACTATGATTCATGCAAAGGAAAAAATAATGACAGTGTCATTGGCTATCTCACTTGTAGTACCAGAGGGTAAAGAGGGCAGTGGGTTGACATTTAGCATCCATAGGAAGCTAGAAGGAACTAAAAGTCACAACAGACTAGATGCACTTGAACTTTTTCCCACAGAGGTTCACTGGTCAGTGTGTGAAGCCCAGAAACTTCAGGCTGTGTCTGCTCCAGTCACCTCGGACAATACATTTATTTCTGCTAGGGTTCTTTGCCTGTATGATTCTCTAAACTTCTGGCTCAAACTGGAGACTTTATATTCCTGTAATTTCTGTTTAAAATTAGTTTAAAAACAGGTGAACCTGCAAAACTCCCCATTCAGCCATCTTTACCTATCCTCCACATTGTACTTTAAACCTCTCTGACCTGAACATGCCACTATTCACCAACCTTGTATTTTCCTGAAAATAGACCAGCTAAAATGATAAAATGGTATGTCCATCTGGCTATCTCCCCAAAAGCTCTAATATGTTAAATGCTGCTGATTTTCTAAAACCTGTGGTTTGGGAGATGATTAGAAACATCCATGCCCCCAGTGTCTTCCTAGTCTATTCCTACTTGTTTTCTGTTCTGTGTCATCCCCTTACTGTGACCCTCATCGTCTGGCTGCACCACCTGTACCTCCCACTTGGTCCCTTCCCATTTCTGACTTCCTGGCCAATCCCACAAGTTAATGGAAGACCTTAGCATCTGACTCACATTTCTAACTCCTAAATATTTAAACTTAAATGGTAATTTCCATGAAAACATTTTCTTCTAGGCCAATAATATTACTAAGGTTTTTCTGGGACATGTAAATACTTTTGCTTGTAGCTTCATGAAAGTGAAAATTTTGTTCATCCTAATATAGAATACTTATATGTATATAAAATTGAAATTTGATATATATATAGAAATTTCCATACACTCATGCTTATACATATTGATATTGTACACATATACTTACATTTAATTTAATTTTATTTTTGTTTTATTATTTTGTAAAATTTACAGATAAAATCATTTATAATGTATAATATGAGGTTCTGAAATATATATAAAGTAAAAATTACTAAATTTAGCTAATTAACAAATGTGTTACTTCACATAGTTTTTTGTGGTTAGAACAGTTAACATACACTCTCATAGCATTTTTCATGAATAAAATATATTTGTATTAATTGTAATCACAATAGATCTTCTGATTTATCCTTTCTATCAAATTAAAATTTTGTATCATTTGGCCAACATCTTTCCAACCCTACCACTCCCAACCACTTCAGTCTTTGGTAATCACTTTTCCACTCTCTATGAGGTCAAGTTTTTTAGATGTCCCATGTAAGTTTGATTACTTCTTAATAAAGAAAATGAGGTAAAAATAGCATATTATAAAGAAAATGGTAAAATGTTAACAATAGATAAATCTGGATACGAGGTATACAGGTGTTCTTCATACTATTCCTATTTATGCAACTCTTTTGTAGGTTTGAAATTATTTTTTTCAAAGTTTATACATTTTAAAAGAAAAATATTTTTAAAAATCCAGCACACTTTCATAATAAACCCCCGTCAACAAACTAGGCATGAATGAACAAACCTCAAAATCATAGAAGTCACATATGACAAACCCACAGGCAATAGCATACCAAATGAGAAAAGATGAAAGTATCTCCTAATAACTGGAATAAGATGGGTACTCATTGTCTCCACATCTATTCTCCATAGTAATAAAAATCCCAACCAGAGAAATCAGGCAATAAAAGAAATAAACTCATGGGCAGCGCCTGTGGCTCAGCAAGTAGGGCGCCGACCCCACATACCGAGAACTGCGGGTTCAAACCCGGCCCCAGCCAAACTGCAGCAAAAATTAGCCAGGCGCTGTGGCGGGCACCTGTAGTCCCAGCTACTCGAGACGCTGAGGCAAGAGAATTGCTTAAGCCCAAGAGCTGGAGGTTGCTGTGAGCTATGACTCCACAGCACTCTACCGAGGGTGATAGAATGAGACTCTGTCTCTACAAAAAAAAAAAAAAGAAAGAAAGAAAGAAAAAAGAAATAACTCAGGAAAAAGGAGGTCAAAGTATCCCTGTTAGCTGATGCTGTGATCATGAATCTAGAAAACCCTAAAGATTCCTCCAAAAGATTCCTAGAATTAATAAGTTTGGCAAATCTCAGCTAACAAAATCCAGGTATGCAAACATCTCATTTCTACATACTAATAACACATAAACTAAGCATCAAATAAAAACTCATTCCCATTTATAATAGCTACAGAGAAAGCAAAATACCTAGGAATATACTTAATCAAGGAGGTGAAAGATCTCTACAAGGAGAATTACAAAATGCCGAGAAAAGAAATCATAGATGACACAAATAAATGATAAAACATCTCATGCTCATACTTGGGTAGAATCAGTGACATTAAAATGTCCATACTGCCAAAAGTGATTTATGGATATAATGCAATCCTTTTCAAAATGGTGACATTATATTTTATAGATCTAGAAAAAGTAATTCTAACTTCATCAGGACCCCAAAAAGAACCCAGATAGGCCAAAGCATCTTAAGTAAAAACAACAAATCTGGAAGCATAACCTTATGTGACTTCAAATTATGCTACAAAACTATAGCAACCAAAACAGCATGGCTTTGCTTATACCATACCAAAACTATAACCTCCACTTTTATAGAAAGAATATGGAAGTCAATGGAATATAATAGAAAAACCAGAAATTAAACCATATAGCTACAAACTGATCTTTAACAAAGCAGACAACAGCATATACAGCAGAAACAAAGCCTTATTCAATAAATGGTGCTTGGAAAATTGTCTAGCCACATGCAGAAGAATGAAACAAGACCCCTCTGTCTCACCATCCACAAAAAAAAGTACACAGGACTTAAATTTAAGACATGGAACCATAAAAATCCTGGAAGAAAGCAAAGAACAAACTCCTCCAGACAACAGCCTAGGCAAAGAATTTATGGATAAAGCTACAAAGGCAAAGACAGCAACAATAAAAATAAATAAGTGAGAGCTAATAAGATCAAAAAAGCTTCTGCACAGCAAAGGAATAATCATGAGAGTAAACAGACAATCCACAGAATGAGAGAAAATATTCACAAACTCTACATTTAACAAAGATTAATATGAAAAATCTAGAAAGAATTTAAACAAACTAGCAAGACAAACCCAAACAACCCTATTAAGTGTGGGCAAAAACCATGAACAGAAGTCTTTCAGAAGAAGATAGATAAATGGCCAGGAAGCATATGAAAAAAGGTTTCACAACACTAATCATCAGGGAAATGCAAATTAAAATGTCATCGGGATGCCACCTTATCCCTGTCCAAATGGCCAATATTAAAAAGTCAAAATACAATAGATGCTGGCATAGATTAAGAGAGATAGGAAAGCCTATAAACCATTGGTGGGACTGCAAATTACTACAACCTCCATGGAGAACAGTATGGAGATTCCTCAAAGAAGTAAATGTAGACCTACCATTTGACCCAGCAATCCCACTACTTTTTATCTACCCAATGGAAGTCATTTTACCAGAACCTCACCTAATGTGTCTAATGTTAGTCACAGAATAATTCACAATTGCACATATACTGAGTTAACTTTAATGTTCATCAATTCATGAGTGGGTAAAGAAAATGTGAAGTGTATGTGTATATGCACATTTGTGTACACACACACACCATGGAGTACTACTGAGCCATAAACAGGATAAAATAATGTCTTTTGCAACTTGGACAGAACTGGAGACCATTATCCTAACTGATGTATCTCAGTTACAGAAAACAAATACAGCATATTATCATTAATAAGTGGGTGCTAACTGAGACGTAACTGACATCAGAAACCAAAAAGGAAGGTGGTTGAAAAATACAAATTTGTCTATTGGGTACAATGAACATTATTCTGATGACATGCCCACTAATGCCTTGACTTAAATATGCAAGCTATCCATGTAACAAAAATAATTATAACACCTTAACACATAATGTTATAACATTAAATAAAAATAAATAAATAACTACACAAACTATACCAGAGACCTCAGTTTCCTATTGGGAGTTGGAGTTGGTGTTTTTCAAAATGCCTGAATAAGCCATTCATGCCCCTAATTGTCCTTTGATATCTGCACTAAAAAATGTTATCGGCCTCTAGACAACTGGGAAGAAGACAAAGGAAAATAATGTCAGATGTCGTGTGCTGTTTGAAGAATTTAGGGATGATTGTAAGGAATACTAATAATTAATTTTTTAAAAGATAGTATTCATTGATGTTTCCTTTGCTATCCTCTTTGGTTAGTGCTACAATGAGAGACCTGAGCCTCTGAAAAATATGACAGGGAGACAGTCAGAAAGTGACATTTTCTTCTCTAATGCTAGGACACAGACTGGGGGGAAAAAACATGATTTTTTGTTCAATGTTTTAATCAGAGAGATGTATAACTAGCTATGCCCTCAGAAATGTCCTTGCAGGTCTGAAATCCTTCCTAAAAAATCAGGTACTTTGGGTAAACCAGAACTCAATTCATTCAGATTTGCATGTTATTTCTGTAAACTTTCCTTTTCATGGTAAGTGTGTTTTTGAGGCGGATATGTTTGGGGTTTGGGTATTTGGGGCAGCCTTTAAAAATTCTTGATGGAATATTTTAAAACCACTCAACACAGTATGCAGCCTCGGTATGGCTTTTTCTGAGTTTTACAAATAAAGTTATTTATTCTCAGAAGGTGTTTTTTACCCTCAGAGCCTCAAGTATGCTGTATCATGTTTTAATGACTAGAATCATTTAGTAACAGGAAAAAAAAAATTCTTGACAGAAGTTTTACTTTGTGATTAATCAAATTCTGTATAACATAGTGATTATAATTAGAATAGTCAGGCATAGTGTCATGTATACACATAGATCAAATCAAAGGACATCTTTTAATTCTCCTGAGTTGTTCTTTACAACTCCTTTGATGTTATATAGAGGTTCTCTTATCTGATGTGTGTGATGTGTTTGAACTTCAAGATAATGTTGACTTATGTGGCTTAGTTCATCTAGTAATAAATCACTTTGGAGACACCATAATTCTAAAGAATCTTGAAGCAATGAAAGATTTGTGCAGGGTAGGCTGTTTTAAGGTATATAAAACAGCCTCTATTAAAGAAATATTAATCTACTATTGGGGTGGCGCCTCTGGCTCAAAGAGTAGGGTGCCAACCCCATATACTGGAGGTGGAGGGTTCAAACCCGGCCCCAGCCAAAAACTACAACAACAAAAAAAGAAATAAATATAATCTACTATTCATTTCCAACAATGTAAAAGACAAATCCTAAAAATCACAGAAATTGCTTCCCTGTTCAGCACCCCCTCTTTCAACAGTTTCCCCTTCCCAGCTTGTAAACATCTCATTGTTGAAGATCTGGTTACACCCTCTGTTTATTACTTAAACAACTACTATAGTTGGCTGAATAATTGGTAAAAAATAATTTTCTTGAGAAGTGATGCAAATATTAGGAACTGGGATATATATGTTTCTGGTAATTTTCAAAGTCTTCTGAGTAGTTAAGCTGCTAAAAGACAAAACCAAAAGCAATTAAAGAACTTTATGCCATTTTTAAAAGTGATATTTGATTGAGGTACATGTTTTGAGGCTAGGATGTGTTCAATGACCATCAGTAATAAAATTTATCTTCTAGGCACATGTTAAGAAAATGCTTTAAAACAGGCTGACGCAATCATTAAGATAGACAGAAGCACAGCACTGCTAATCTCACACCTTGTTTTTAAACACATATTTCTAAGCCACTCTGGGGAGATAATTTTTTATCCCAACATAATTCACACTAAGTTTACTGAAAAACCAACTTGGCAAGAACAAAACCCTCAATATAAACTCTAGCAGTAAGTAAATACTATGTATTATGTCATTAAAACTCTGGCCAATGCCATATACTTAATTAATCTATAGTAGGGTAATTAATTTGCAAAATGTTTCTTTGAATAATAAAGAATGCTGAAGTTAAAAAAAAACCCTGTTTCACTTTGTTTAAACAAAGGTGCACATTATGCTGCCTTGTGAAGACATGTTTGGTGCAAATTCTATACTACACAATCCCCTCTACCCTTACATCAACACATTATTTGGTTAAATTAACCTCCTGTAAATAGAGAAATTTAAGCTTGATGATTCCAAAGTCTTCAGTGAAGGTGGCTGTTCTGGTATGAAATTACTGAGAACCAAATCCTTCATTCAAGTGGATTTCTTCACAATAAAAAAAGCACCACACTTATTTTGATTTTCATAAGCGTGAACACCAAATCAGGACCCAATATCATCTTCTACCTTGAATTTGCTTTTGTTAGTTGGAGTGGCCATTAGAAAGTAAGTCACACGCAGTTCTACCTTTGCCTATTACTAATTACACTAATCAGATCTATGTTTTCCAGAAATGTCATCAAGCCACACACAATAAAGATGGTTCCAGTCCATGAACCCCTGTATCACTCTACTCTGGAGAAACCCCAACTGCCCCCTTCTATCATCGCCCGATTCAGCAGGAAGCAGTTAGATTGAGTCTTCCCCCCTTTTCCCTAACAGCAGTTGGAGTTTCTACTCAGAGAGGGAGAATTGATGCAGGACAATTGGCACCCTAGCCAGCTCAGCAGGGCTGGCAGACCTTCTGCCTCCTCCTTGGCAGTGTCGGTGGTGTGGCAGCCAGCTGAAGAGCCAGTGGGCTGGATGACAGGCAAGGAGGGGGACCTCCAACCTCCACCAGAGGCTCCAATTGCCAAAAAGGCTGGACAACTGCTGAGGAGACACTTGTGCCTTGGTGTCTCCTTCACTTCACACTTAAGACTAAATGGGGAACCCCCATCTCCAATGCCTAGGTAAATTTCTTGTGAATTTCCTAGGCCTCAATTCCATGAAAGGACTGTATCCATTCATTGATACATTCATTCACCTTGCCCCTGGTGGAAGGGACTGTATTCATTTGTTTCCTGGCCAAGGAACCCATACACCTATTTATACCCTGAGACTAAAGGCCTAAAGGAGGAGATGGGGAAAGACTGGGAGAGAAACAAAGAGAGCTTCTCTCTCCCCACTAGAATTTTGTCCCTCTACCAGGTGCCTTAATGTTTTCTGTATTCTTTTCTGTGAATATATTCTGTCTTACAAAAAAAAAAAAAAAGTTAATAAATTGTCTTCTAAAGAGGCACAGGCTGGCTGACTGGATACAGGAACTCAGACCAGATATCTGCTGATTACAAGAATCTCCTCTGGGCAGCACCTCTGGCTCAGTGGGTAGGGTGCCAGCCCCATATACCGAAGGTGGTGGGTTCGAACCCAGCCCCAGTCAGCTAAAACAGCAGTAGGAACTGCAACAAAAATAGCCAGGCATTGTGGCGGGCACCTGTAGTCCTAGCCTCTTGGGAGGCTAAGGCAAGAGACTCGTCTAAGCCCAAGAGGTAGAGGTTGCTGTGAGCTGTGACACCATGGCACTCTACCAGCGGCGACAAAGTGAGACTCTGTCTCTAAAAAAAAGAAAAAAAAAAGAATCTCATCTTATCTTAAAGAATAAAAATAGACTCAGGGTGAAGGGATGGTCTTCTATAATACAGGCAAATGAGAAACCAGAGAAAAGCCGGGGTTGCAATTTTAGTTGCAGATACAATTGGCTTTAAACCCACAAAGATAAAGAAAGATAAGGATGGTCACTACATACATATTTGTCAAGGGAAACACCCAACACAAAGAGATTTCAATAATTAACATTTATGCACCATACCAGAATGTTCCTCAATTTATAGATATAAACAACTTGATATCTTCCTGTGCTATAATAGTTGGAGATTTTAATACCCCTTTGACACTGTTGGATAGATCCTCCAAGAAGAAACTAAACAAAGAATTATTAGACTTAAACCTGACCATAGAACAAATGGACTTTACAGATCTCTATAGAACATTTAATCCTAATAAAACAGAACATACATTCTTCTCAGAAGCCCACAGGTTATACTCCAAAATTGATCATATCCTAGGATACAAGTCTAACCTCAGCAAATTTAAAAGTGTAGAAATTATTCCTTGTATCTTCTCGGACCACCAAGGAATAAAAGTTGAACTCAACAGCAACAGGAATCTTCATACTCAAACAAGGACATGGAAAATAAATATTCTTAGGCTGAATGATAGCTGGGTCAAAGACAAGATTAAGAAGGAAATCACCAAATTTGTGGAACAAAATGATAATGAAGACACAAATTATCAAAACCTGTGGGATACTGCAAAGGCAGTCCTAAGAGGGAAATTTATAGCAGGGGTCCTCAAACTTCGGCCCACCAAGGACATTTATCTGGCCCGCCAGGCGTTTTTGCCTCTGCTGCCTGTCCTGTTTAGCAGTGGACTCATCTCCAGCCACAAAATCTGTTAGCAGAAAAACCATTGGTTGCATTTCTAAACAAAACATGTATGAATTCGCTGGAAAAGTTGCAAAAGGAGTTCCAATTTAGATTTAAAGAGTTTCATCTCCATGAACAGGACATACAGCTTTTCCATAACCCATTTTCTATTGACATTGAAAATGTGGAGCACCAACTCGGGCCAGCATCACCAGCAGGCGCTGACAGGTGCAGCGGGGGAGGCTGAGCACTCCTGTGGCTCCGGCTCCAGCTCTGCGCGGGTGGCAGCTTTCCAGCTTCTCCAAGGGGCTGGCCTGCGGTGCCCGGATGCTCTAAGAACGTTTCCACTGTTGCTCGGAGGACACACACAGTGGGAGTCATAATTCCTGGAGAATTGCCTTTGTGAGAAGCTAGAAGTATTTCTTTAAATTCCATCTCTTAGGTTTTCAAAGAAACATCAAGAAGCCATGAACAACATTAGTAATGAAGAGTTTGACTGCTACTTGCTTGATGAAGGTTTTACTGCCAAGGACATTCTGGACCAAAAAAATCAATGAAGCTTCCTCTTCTGATGATAAGGATGACTTCTGTGTAGCAGACCTCAGAGATGTTCTGAAGAAACACTGAAGATGGCTAAAAGCTCTTCCTTGTGTCACCCCCTTTTATGCAAATGTAATGACAGTAGAGCCATTGTGAAGACCCTCGCAGCCATTGGGACAGGACTTGACTGTGCTAGTAAGACTGAAATACAGTTGGTACAAAGTCTCGGGATGCCTCCAGAGAGAATTATCTAAGCAAATCCTTGTAAACAAGTGTCTCAAATAAAGTACACTGCCAATAATGGGGTCCAGATGATGACTTTTGACAGTGAAGTTGAGTTGATGAAAGGTGCCAGAGCACATCCAAACACCAACTTGGTTTTGCGAATTGCCACTGATGATTCTAAAGCAGTCTGTCGACTCAGTGTTAAATTTCGTGCCACATTCAAAACCAGCAGACTTCTTTTGGAATGGGCAAAAGAGCTAAATTTTGATGTCATTGGTGTCAGCTTCCACGTAGGAAGTGGCTGTACTAATCCTGAGACCTTTGTGCTGGCAATCTCTGATGCCTGCTGTGTCTTTGACATGGGAGCTGAGGTTGGTTTCAGCATGTACCTCCTTGCTGTTGGTGGTGGCTTTCCTGAATCTGTGGATGTGAAGCTTAGATTTGAAGAGATCACTGGTGTAATCAACCCAGCATTGGACAAGTACTTTCCATCAGACGCTGGAGTGAGAATCATAGCTGAGCCAGGCAGACATTATGTTGCATCAGCCTTCACACTTACAGTTAATATCATTGCCAAAAAAAATTGTATTAAAGGAACAGATAGACTCTGATGATGAAGATGAGTGCAGTGAACAAACATTTATGTATTACATCAATGATGGAGTATATGGATCTTTTAATTGCATCCTTTATGATCATGCTCATGTAAAGCCTTTTCTGCAAAAGAGACCTAAACCAGATGAGAAGTATTATTCATCCAGCATATGGGGACCAACATGTGATGGCCTTGACCAGATAGTTGAGCACTGTGACCTGCCAGAAATGCATATGGGTGACTGGATGCTCTTTGAAAATATGGGTGCTTACACTGTAGCTGCTGCTTCTACTTTCAATGGATTCCAGAGGCCGACTATCTACTATGTGATGTCAAGACTGATGTGGCAGCTCGTGCAGCAAAGCCAGAACCCCAACTACCTATCCAAAGTAGAAGAGCAGGATGTTGGCATTCTGCCTGTGTCTTGTGCTTGGGAAAGTAGAATGAAATGTCACCCAGAAACTTATACTTCAACTAGTATTAATGTATAGATATCATTCTAGCTCTTAACTGCGAGTATAGCTTGAATTAAGGGATTTGGGGGGACCATTTAACTTAATTATTGCTAGTTTGGAAATGTCTTTGTAAGAGTAATATGTAGCAATATGAAGCAATATGTAAGATTAGGAGATGGGGGTCACACTTATCTGTGTCCCTATGGAAATTATTTGAATATTTGTTTTACATGGATTTTTATTCGCTTTTCAGACAAGCTATGAAAGAGCAACCTTCCATTGCTCAGCAAGCATTTGTAGCCTGTACAGTGGCACAATGGGCCAAAAGCTTAGTGTTGTGACCTGTTTTAAGAATAAAGTATCTTGAAATAAAAAAAGAAAGAAAGAAAATGTAAATACAATTTACCAAATGGAACTGGCTGAACTGCAGAATTGTTTCTCTCTGAAAGACACATTCAAATCAAGCAGCCTTCCTAATTTCTATGCATCTCTCTCCTCTGAGACATATCCTAATCTCTGGGACCATGCACTCAAAACGGCAACCATCTTTGGCAGCACTTATGTCTGTGAACAGACTTTTTCCAGAATGAAACATCTGAAATCTCCAACCAAATCTAGACTAACTGATGCACACTTGCATCACTTGTTACAACTAGCAGTGACAAATATGGAACAGGACATTGAACATCTCATGAGCCAAAAGCAGGCCCATAGTTCCCATTGAAATACTGGTAAGTTTGTTGATTTAACTTTCTTTGTTCTTCATTTTAAATATTGTATTTGTTCCTTTTTTTTTTTTTT